>CABHPP010139927.1:5000-22893 GCA_902168425.1 Peromyscus attwateri | reverse complement strand
TCTCTCTCTCTCTCTCTCTCTCTCTCTCTCTCTCTCTCTCTCTCTCTGTCTTTCCTTCTTCCCCTTTTTATGCTTGCTAGTGCAAAGAGAAGTGTCCTTGATGAGAGGTGAGGACTTACCTGTCTGTAAAAGGAAAAATACTTACAATGTAGTTAGTGATTCTGCTGGTTTGATAAAGTGTTAGTTGTAGGATCTCTTATAAGACCCATAACATCACTAACTCTAACCTATGTTGTTAGCACCAGGCATAATTTGCCTCCTGTTGAGCGGGTCTTAAGTTCAATTAGTGAATTTTTATTTACTGGCAAGATTTATGTGCCACTGCAGCATCCTTAGGGTTACCATGCCACGCTAATTGTTGGTGCAGTTCTTAGGCATCATAGCTGAGTAAAATTGTCGGTTGCTTCCTGCCTTTGCAAGCATGCATAGTATTTTTTGGTACCATAAAACTAGTCCTCAGGGCTGGGCAGTGGTGGCGCACGCCTTTAATCCCAGCACTGGGGAGGCAGAGCCGGGCAGATCGCTATGAGTTTGAGGCCAGCCTGGTCTATAGAGTGAGATCCAGGACAGGCATCAGAACTACATAGAGAAACCCTGTCTTGAAAAACCAAAAAAAAAAAAAAAAAAAAAAAAAAAAAAAAAAAAAAAAAAAAAAAACCCTAGTCCTCAGAGAAAGAGGATCCAGGTCAGTTTCAGCTCAGAAACCTCTGGATCCTGTGTCTGAAGTACATGACATCTTCAACAACAGGGACTTACTTTTCACCACTGGAGGAAAGTCAAGGGCAACAGCAATAGTTTATGATGCTTGGGAATCTCTTGGATAATCCTAAACAACAATTCAAGATAGGACTTCTAATGCCTGGTGTTGGGTTATTTTAGATGATCTTTGACTCATGGAGGGAGAATTGTCAGCACAGATGGGAAAACTCCAATTAAACTATAAATGTATATTTATATACAGAAATACATATTTACTTTTAGTTAAATAGTTAATAGCATGATTTTATGGACATCCTTACTGTTATTTTTATCCTCCTATCTCATTCTTCAGTATTTATCATTCTCTTCTGTTCCTAATTATCCCAGACCAAATGGTCTGTCCAGAAAACATAAACACATGTAACAATATACAAACTGAGGAAATTGTATTTACACTTTTAGGAATATATGTATATATACACACATATATGCATGCAATAACAATTAATGGAAAATAGCCATGAATTTGAAAGAGAGCATGGAGCAGTCTATGGATGATTTTGAAGGAAGAAAAATGGAAGGGGTAAATTATGTAATAATACTATAATCTCAGAAAATGAAAGAATCAATAACAAAGGCTTATTATATGCTGTAGGCCATATTTTAGCCCCATGAATTCTTTCTTACAGTTTCTGTCAACCCCAGCTTGATTTTTTTCTCCTTCTAGCCCAGTAATGGTGACAGCTCTCCCTCACCCTCTACTACCACTGTGTATCTCCCCACAATGAGGTTCTCTGGGTTTCATGGTAAGTTGCTCACCTATTTCATTGGCACAGGATTTCAGTTTTGTTTTATACTTTTGTTTTCGCTATTCTTTTTGAGACAGGCTGTTACAGTTTCACAGTGTATCCCAGGTTGACCCTGGGCATCTTGTCCTATTACCTCAGTCTCTCAGACACTAGAATTATATATTTTTTATCACCTTGCATGGTAGTTCTTTCTATTTTCATGCTTCTAACAATTAATTAAAGGACTGTTTTGTGGGAGCCCATGATGACCCCAGTTTGTGTCTTGATTCCATTTTGACTCAAAGTTGGAGAATTCAAGCTTGTCTTTGCCCCCGTAGGCTATATAGCAAGATATTTGACCAAATGCCTGGTTACCAGGGGGTTTACTCTTCAAGACTGGATAACAGAATGTTTTGCCAAAGGCTTAGTTATCAAATGTCTTGAGAATTAAGGAAGTGATTGTACTTGTTTACACCTTAAAACATGATGTCCTTGAGATGGGGAGGTCTCTTGCCCCCCTTGCTTTGGGTATAAAAATGTTGTGAGGAATAAACTCAGGGTTGCTGCAGTATTAACTCAGAACCCTCCCAAAGCTATCCTGCATCTCTGTATTTTTCTTTTATGTCTGCATCTCTGTTTTTCCTATTATTTTTCAATCCTCACTTCCCTACTCAGGACTATTTGACAGGTCAGGCAGGGCCTGGCACTGTTTATCTACAGAACTTTAATATATCAAATTAAATGTTAAAAATGATGTAATGTTGCAATTTACTTTGTTAAAAATGAAAAATGTAGCAATTGGATCTGTGAGACTTTCATTCTATAATATCTAGTTACAGAAAACACCTAGTGAACTTGCCTGAATGATGTATTATCATATTAATTATAATACTATGGGATTTGATGAACTAATCTGTTAACCATAAATTATATGGAGTATAAGGTTCATGAATTTTTGTATTTTACATGTGGGCACTAATACAATTACATTGTGGGATGTCTACAAGGAATTATTATTTTTTTATGTTATCAGTTCACTTTCACCCTTACATTATAGTAAAACATCAGATTATTTAATATATTAAGTGATGAAAGTATATTAAAGAGATTCTTAAAAAGTAAACACAAAAAGTAACTAAAATAATTTGTAAGGTCAGCATAAATACTTAAATATCTCTAAGCCATCAACAAGTTTTAGTTATAAAAGTTATTAATTGTAATTTAATAGTCCATAAGTCAATCTGATGGGAGAATGTCTTTCTGTATGATGCGAATATGTTTTACTCTGATTGGTTGATAAATAAAGCCATTTGGCTTATGGTAAGGCAGCTTAGAGGCAGTTGGGAAATTCAGAGAGCCCGGAAGAAGGCAGAGAGGAGACACCAGCGAGCCGTCCAAAGCAGCAACATGTAATGGGACTCAGGTAAAGCCACGGAACATGTAGTGATACATAGATTAATAGTTATAGGTTAATTTAAGATGTAAAAGCTAGCTAGCAAAAGGCTTGAGCCATGACCATACAGTTATAATTAATATAAGCCTCTGTGTGTTTACTTGGGGGACACAAGTGGGAGAGATTTGTCCACTGGCAGGCCAGGACACAACTATATCAATCTAGTCATTACTCCATTGCTTTAAATGTTAATTTAGTTGCATATTAATCAGGTTTCTATCTAGGAACAGAACCAATAGGACGAAAATACATTAAAAAGATATTTATAGGATTGTTCTGCACCATTCAGTCTGGGTAGTCCAAAAATGGTTTGTCTTCATGTTGAAGAGACTGAAACACTAGGCCAGATCAGTCCATGAGGTTGGAAGCCTTAGTATTCCTGACCTGGTGCTGAAGGTTCCAAGGGTTCCTAGAGAGCTTCTGGTCTTCAGGTTATGTATGCTCAAAGGCCGAAGAGGAAGGATTGTGATAGGAACAAAGGATAGCAGCTGGAGGGGAAGCAGCTGAATATATAAACTCAGCAGCAGCAGCAAATCCAACCAGACAAAAAGGGCAAAAATGCCTCCTCATTCTTCCCTTAATCTGGGACACTTCTCAAAGTGGGCACTCATAGTTAGCATGGATCTTTTCATTTCAACGACCTTACACCAGAAAATCCCTACTAGGCATGCTAGAGACTAATGTAATCTGGATAAGTCTCATTGGTGTATGCCCAGATTTCTTTCTTGTGGATTATTCTAGATCATGTGAAATTGACAATCAGTATCAATCATCAAATCTGGGTACATTTATATTAGAAAAAAAATTGAAAAATGGAAGATGCTGACATATGCTAAAGACTAAATTTGAAGTATAAATTTGTATTTGCTTTTCATTTTAGTCTGACTTTAATTTTTTTTTGAAAAATAAGGCTTCAAATTACAATTTTTCTAATAGTATGATTTGATTTCAGGACTTTCATATTTTAATAAGTATCAATTTGTATACATGTGTTAGTTATATTAATATAATCCCCTAAGTGCTTGACAGATGAAATAGCGTACAAACACACACACACACACACACACACACACTATTTTGTATCTGTGACAGATTTTTCTGACATTATCCATTCCTTTTTTTATTAAGAAATTTTTTATTCATTTTACATACCAACCACAGATCCCCCTCTTCCCTCCTCCCATCCCTCCAGCCTTCCACCATCCATCCACCCCACATTTCTTCTTACAAGAAGGTAAATCTTCCCATGGGGAGTCAGCAGAGCCTGGTACATTCAGTAGAGGCAGGTCCAAGCCCCTCCCCCTGCATCAAGGTTGTGCAAGGTGTTACACCATAGGTAGTGGGCGCCAAAAGGCCAGCTCATGCACCAGCTACTGCCAGGGGGCCCCTTAACCAGATCAAGCTACACAATTGTCTCGCTTATGCAGAGGGCCTAGTCACATGGAGGCTCCACAGGTGTTGGTCTAAAATTTCAAGAGTTCCCACTAGTTTAGTTTGGTGGACATTATCCATTCTTGAATATAGTTTGCATGCTAAGAAGAGATTAGTTCGGAAATCTTGTTTTCTCTAAAAACATATGTAAGAAATATTTTAGTGATTAATTTAGACATATGTAATCTCAACATATAAACATATATTTTAAAAATAATCTGTTTTCTGCAGTGTGGAACAAATAAAATGGGTTGATGAGACATGGGCAAAACAGATATCTTGGCTGTTACAATAAATATATATGGAGAAATATAAGTTGTTTCATTACTAAGGAGGGTCATACAATATATATGAAGAAGATTCTTATTATTTGATTTGAAGATTACGTTTGTTTGTATATATTGGATATTTCTTTAACATCTCAGAGGCATTCTCTTTAAAATGAATTCTTAGCATTCCACACTGGCAATGCATAAGTCTGAAATCTAATTTCCAGAACAGCCCAGCAATACCCTCCTCGGTGGTATAGATGAATAAAAGCAAATTGATAGGTGTACACTCTTCATGCACTTTAAGAGCAAATGAATTTGCCACTGAGAATTGGAAGAACCTGGCTGCAGCTATTTTTCTGGTTGTCTTATTCTATATTGACAAAATATTTGTTTTTCCTGAAAGTGAGATTCTTAGTGAAACCTATGTGGAATTGGTCTGCTAACATCCCCATTGTTTACACTACCAAGAAGTTGGGGAAGAGCAGTCAATTAATTTTTGAGAAACTTTTATTTCAGTCATTTCATCTACCTGTTTATATATTCCAGGTCATAGAGTTATACATTCTTTATTTTATCCTGTTTACTTATTGGCCTAACAGCCTGCCCTTGTGAGTTGAGCAGTCTCTGATATAAAGTAGATTATCAATTCACTAAAGATAAATAAACAACACTGTTTTATATATATCTAATCACAAAACAAAACATATTAAAACATTTTTGTCTTGTGTCAAAAATCTTGATGCCCTAATATCAACACTTTTATAGTCCAGGAGAAAACTCAAGTTATCTTTTATCTTCAAGCATTTGCTAGGAGCCCCTTTCTTTTTAACAATTTAATTTCATTACTATCATTATTTTCAATCATCAAAGGTTTTTATACTATTTTAAACAATTATCTTCCAGGTTGTAAAATTCGTTTAAAAAGTCAAAATACATATAAGATATTTTACATGTAAGTTATCAAAATCTGAAATGTACTTCCTTTGGAATTCAGCTTTTATTCATAATAACATTATCAAACATTCAAATCAAGAAGAAAATTGTCCATGAAAAAGTCATTATCGGAGCCTTTATAAAACAGGATGCCATGCTTATAGACACAACTTAAAATACCCCATAATATGTTCCAAATACTTATTCAATATAAAACATAAAATAGGCACTTACACAAAACAATGTAGATCACTAATAAATAAGATCTTAATAATGTTATTGTGTGTATGTAAGGTGTACATACTGACGTTTTCATATGCTATTGAAGTGATTACTGTAATCAAAAATGAATATGCCTTGCTGTCCTACATTGCCTTTATCATTTCATTATCTTATTGTAATTAAGTGGTAAAAGCACTTCAAAGGCATTTGTTTGGCAAAACTTTGATATATAATTCAGTATTAGTGACCGTAGTAACTTGCTAAATGCTGTTTCTATAGTTGGATTTTTCTTGAAATACAGGATTGTTCGCTTTGGAAACTTGTGCTCTTTTTCTTCCTTTTCCTCCCCTGGCAACTATTTTTCTATTCATCCTCACTGAATTCAATTTTATTTTTAAATTTTGTATACAAGTGAGATTATGCAATTTTGTACTATGTGCATGATTTAATTAACATAGCACAATGTTCTTCATGTTCATCCGTGGTATTGTAAGTGATAATACCACCTCCTTGGAAAAGCTGAATAACATCCAATTAAATGTAGCAGAAATGTGTGCACCTGCACACATATACACTGACAAAATTTATTCTTACATTTATCCACAGAAGGATACTTAAATAGCTTTAGTATTTTGGGCCTTATAAAACAATGTTGCGATGAACAGGAAAGCAATGGTCACAAAAACGATGCTGAGGTAATTTCTTTTGTTACATATTGGACAAAAGTATTATTGCTTTCTTTATTCTTAGTTTAATTTTTGAGGGGTCTGCATAGTATTTTCCATAGCAACTGTATCGACCTTCTTTCCTAACAACAGCGTATAAAAATTCTCCCTTTTCCACAATTATAACATGTATTGTCTCCTTTCTCCTTGATGGGCGTGATTCTTACTAGAGTGTAAAATGTTTCATAGTGATGATTCCTCTTATTTCCTCATCATTCTTGATGTTTATGGCACTTCCATTGTTCCTTTTTATATTGGAATAACATCCATTTGAGTCTCATTTTTAATTATTTGCTTTGTTATTTGTTGTATTTTTCTCTCAATCTTTTGTGTTTATTTTGCTCTTAAATTCAGTCCCTCGTACATTTTGGACGGGAACCTTCACAGATATGTAATTTGAGTATATTTTTTCTTTGTAAGTACACTACTTTTATACTTTTTTTCTTACTTCCTTTGCATCACATGATGCTGCTTGTCCTAGTCTTTTTAGTGTTTGATTTTAGTGTTTGTTTTTATCATCCAAGTTTTTAACATAATACCCAGAAAAATCATCACGAAGGTCAAGATTATGAAGCTTTTACCATAAAGCTCACAATGTCATGCCTTAAATTTGTGCCTTTAATCCATTTTTATTTTAATATTGTATATGTTGTATAAACTAAGGCTTTTCATTCTTTCCATAAGGATACCTAGCTTTCCAAAGAATACATACTAAAAATACTATCATTTTCTCATTGCTTGTGTTAGACTTGCAGTTAATTGATTGCATATGTTGGAGCTTATTTTAATTTCCAATTATATAGTTGGAGATAATACTAGAAAATTGAAAAAGGTATTATCAACTCTTAACTTTCTACCCTCATAGCTGTACAAATATATTTCTCTGGACAAAGGATTGTGTTAGGAAAAATAATGGACAAATTTCATGGAATTTTGTCTTTTAAAATAATATTCTACAATTATGAAAAACTTGAGGCCCTAACATCAGTCTTTATTGGGCATATGAGAGAACGAATAACCAACTCAGTTTTCATGCTAAGCTCTTTAAGCACAATGTTGTCATTGAGTCTGAAAAACAGATTTAAAAAGTCTCTATTTCCTAAAAGCTTCTTCAGTTGCTTATTTAAAAAAAAAAAAAAAAAAAAAAAAAAAAAAAAAACCTTAGCCTACCTCATTCAAATTAAAAACTTTAAAGCCAAACCTCTGCCTCAGGCACTTTCTGGTGTCAGGGGCTACCATCTGGAAGGTGGTTGTGTATAGTAAATGAGTTTTAACAGTAACAATTGTGCCGCTTTCCTCCAGAGGGAAGAACCCCTAACTGAAAAGATTCACATTGCATTTTGCAGTAGCGGAGTCTACCCTACCTATTTGGTATATACTAGCTCACCACCAGCTGTTTTATGCACTCTTGGCTCCCCAGCTGAGACAATTAAGGGAACAAGATTTGGCATTCTGAATAAATATGAAATAAGACTCTGGAGCTGTTTTTATGTTGGCAGAACATTGGGTAAAAAACAAGTCTCAGCTCCAGAAGGAAGACTTCTTAATCTTACAGGCAATGATCTGGGAATGAAAGGACAGACGCTAACAGGACAATGTGAGGAGTGAAAGCCTGCCTCTCAGCAAAATAGTGTAAATTAAATGAAGTACTGGGGAGCAGCTCTGCCCTGTGAAACAGGCTGGAGTAGACAATGTTAAATGTTTAGAGGGGCCTGCAAATTGCACATTTTGCTCTCTATCTATTGTTTTTCTACACACTGTTTCCAGAAACACATTTTCCTTTGTAATTGCACCCAGACTTCTATTTTTACTATGCACCAGGTTATTTTGTCTGAGTTCCTGCTAAGTGAATGGAATAGTGAGAATACAATTTTGAAAAGATGACTGGTGTAAGAATGTGTTTAACTACTTAGTTACCCAAAACAAAAAAGGTTTGTGATAATTTAGCCACACCAATATTGTACAGTGATTATTCTCACCTTTATCCTTTTTTAATTCTACCAAGATTATCTCAAAATTCACCAAGATATTATAATAATTCATGTTAGAAATTGTTAGAATTCCTAACCACTGCCCCAGCTGCATGACCACACGTGCACTGTCCAGTAGCCAGGGCCTTAAGTCCTACATATTCTGTGCACTGCGTGATCACGTAATCTATGCACATGCATGGCATAGGTGTGCAAGCCCATATGCGCATGTGTGTGGGGTACCTATAAAAGCAGGTCCCACCTATTCCTACCCTCTCTTCCTGCACTGTCATTCCACAGGTCTATGCACACCCCTTCTATTCCCATCCCTTAATAAACACTTATAGTGGGTTTTGTGGTGCCTCCTGGCTTTTCTTGCATGGTGAACAGTGCTGCTTAATAAATAACATTGCACGACTTAATAAATAACAGAAATATTGCTTTTCTGCTTTACATTTCATATCATCAACATGCTGTCCTTCAATGTAGAAAATTGTCATTTTTGTCTTTTTATTTTATTTTTAATTTTTTTTTCATTTTACGAACCAACCACAGTTCCCCACCCCTCCCCTTCTCACCATCCCTCCCTTCTCCCCATCCCTCCCTTCTTCCCATCCCTCCCCATCTACCCCCACCTCCCCCCCCCATCTACACCTCAGAGGGAGTAAAGCCTCCCTTGAGAAGTCAACAAAGTCTGGCATACCAGGCCGGCAGGACCAAGCTCCTCCCTCCTGCATCAAGGCTGAGCAAGGTATCCCACCATAGGGAATGGGCTCCAAAAAGCCAGATCATGCACCCAAATAAGTCCAGGTCCCACTGCCAGGGGTCTTACAAACAGATCAAGTCCAGCAACTGTTACCCACATTCAGAAGGCCTAGTTTGGTCTCATGCAGGCTTCCCAGCTGTCAGTCCAGAGTCAGTGAATTCCCACTAGCTTGGGTCAGCTGTCTCTGTGGTTTTCTCCATATGATCTTGACTCCCCTTGCTCATATAATCCCTTTTCATTCTCTTCAACTGAACTCCAGGAGCTTGGCCCAGTGCTTGGCTGTGAATCTCTGCATCTGCTTCCATCAGTTACTGGATGTAGGTTCTATGATGACAATTAGAGTATTCACCAATCTGATTAAAGGGGAAGGCCAGTTCAAGCACCCTCTCCACTGTTGCTAGCAGTCTTAGTCATCCTTGTGGATTCCTGGGAATTTCCCTAGCACCACATTTCTCCCTAACCCCATGTCTTCCTCTGCCAAGATATCTCTTTCATTGCTCTTCCTCTCCATCCTGCTTCTCCACCAACTTGGCCATCTCCCTGCCTCATGTTCCCATCCCTTATCCCCTACCTCCCAGTTTACCCTGGAAAGCTTAAATATTTCCCCTTCCAAGTAATACAAGTATTTTAAACATTTTGGTCTGGATAATAGTTTTTGTTTTCTAATGAGTAGATTATGCTATAAGTTTCCAAAAGCTAAATATTATATAAAAAAGTATTTACTTTATGTCTCCATATGACAAACATCTCACAAATGAAAAAAAATAAAACAAAATTATTGATTCTGCTGTCACTTGATTGTACCTTCACTCATCTCTCAGGGTTTTTAAAAATGTAAAACTTACATCCAATTCTTTAAGAATATAGTACCATCCAATTATCAAACCTAAAAAAAAGTGTTACCCTTTCCACCTCAATTTTTTAGCCAAACAATCAAAAAATTATTTAATGAGTACTTAGCATTAGCATTGTACTACCTCCAAATGTGTGAATTCTGACAATTTCTGAATGTGGATTTTAGTACCACATCAAGAAAAGCTGCTGTTGCCTCTCCCCAAGAATGAATATATAATAAGTCAAAGGAGGCTGAAAGAAAGAGAGATGGAAGAAAAGGATAAAAGGAGGGAAGGAAGGAAAAAAGAAATTAGGAACAAAAGAAAGAATGAAGGAACAAAGGAAGGAGGGAAGAATGCATGGATGGATGGGTGGATGATGGATGGATGGGTGGATGCATGGGTAAATGGATGAATGATGGATGGATGGATAGGTGGATGATGATGGATAGATGGGTGGATGGATGGATGGATGAATGATGGATGGATGGATAGGTGGATGCATGAGAAGGAAAAACTGCTTTCCCTGCTTATGTATGCTGTATGTGATTTGTCCAAAGTATATTATATACTCTTCATTTTCATGTTTTGCTGAACCCAAACACAGGCTTAACATTTACAAATGAAATGGTACTCCATCTAGTGTGAATGGACATTTTTTCTTGTCTCCACAGAAAAAAATAAAAACATGAGATCAATGTAAAAAATTTAAATATTAATTAATCCTGGATCTTAATAATTCTCATATAAAACAAATTGTGTCCTCTGGACCCCAGAGACATGTGTCTATCATATAATGCACAGCGGATTTACTCCAACTTTAAAACAAACAACACATTTCCATAATGACATGGAACAACAATTCATAACTCCAAAGAGAATAATTGAAGAACAGCAAGCAAAGCTCAAAGCAAGGTAACAAGGAAAGCATTAACATTTCTAATTATATATTCAACATCCTGGATTCATCCTCTGAGCCCGAGTTGATGGGTCCACTCTGAACCTACATCCTTGTCTCCTGTATCCTGTAACATAGGTGTCTCTTCTCTTGAGATTCATCCAGATAGTGCCTACAGCTTTTCTATGAAAACAGACCTTCTGCCTTCCACACATCTCCAATATCTTGTGGTCACCATTGCTACTTAAACTTCATTCTCATTGTTTTAAACATTAATTGATCAGGGTCCTGTTCAGGGAAACCCACCCTGCTGAATGTTACCTGGTCTCCTCACATTTTATTTTGTTTTGTTGAAAGTTTACTTCCTGGAACCTTAGCCAAAGTATCCACAACTTCATAACGCTTAAATTTTGGATGCATGAAAAATCAAAATTGTCTAGATGACACCAACTCTGCTGCCAGCTCAAGATACACCCACGCTGTCTTTTTTCCTAACTGATGCATCCTTTTAGTGTTTGTCAGGCTGAGCTTTGGAAATCATTTCCTAGGAGTCCCATTTAAGCAGGAATGTCCTTCAGGCATTCTGTTTTCAGGTACACTCCTTTCAAAAGAAAGTACTTCAAATGAATTTTTGCTTTACTGCCTTGGACACTTCGATGGAATGGGTCTTGGCCTCAAGTCACTTTTCCTGTTCTCTACTGCAAAGCATGGCGCTTTTTTTCTTTAGTGGTCCTTATGTCTTTAACACCTACTACTTTTTGTCTTTACTTACCTGGTCTGATAATTATGATATGTTTATGTACCTACCCTAACTAAAACATTTAAATTTTCATATTTTTGTATTTCATATTTTCCTTGGGATTCTTTCTTATAAACTAGCTAAAAGAATTAAACATCAACTATGTAGCAGTCTTAATGTAATTCTGTTTTGAAATTAACTTATTAATTTCTCTTTCACTACACCTAAACAACACAGGGAGAACACAGGCAGCCTATTTTCTAGAATATAACATAAATGGCCATCATCCTGATTTTGATGCAGTCCTTGTTTCTCTCGGAAATTTCATGAGCAAAGTCTTTATCATGTGTACAGTTATGCTGACATTCTGATTTTCCAAAAACCCACCAGAATATAAACTCTGGCTACAGCATCTAGGACTTCTCTAGCCTACCAAAAGTACTTCGGTAGCTCTCCTGCAAATCATCTAGAAACAGCATAATTAGTTATGTCCCAGCAACCAAACCATTTCCTGCTATTGGTTATCTGTATTCACCACAGTTTCCACTTGAGTATAACATGTCCCTTATAGGTTCATATGTTTCAATAATTGGTCCCTAGCTAGAAACAAAGTTTGAAAAGTCTTAGGAGGTAGATCTTTGCTAGAGGAAGTATGTCACTAGGGACAGGTTTTAAAGTTTTAGCCTGTCCCCACCTCTTCTTCTTTCTCTGTTTTCCATATGTGGATGAAATGTATCAGCCAGTTTTTTGCTTCTATAGCAATGACCTCTTTACCTGTTGTCACGGTTTCCTACTGTGAAGGACTCTATCCCTCAGGAATGGAAGCCTTAGCCCCCCCAAATTATTTTTTGTCAAGATGTTAAACTACAGGGATAGAAAAGAATGTAATATAGTGAACTGTTGCGTCCATGATGCAAAACACCTGATAGATGTTAAGAGAGAGTGGATTTATTTTGGTTTCTAGTTTGGGAGGATCTCATCGTGTTGAGGAAAGCATGGATTTGCTGTGAAGCCAGAACTGTGTGGCAGAGGATTCTTATGTCTTGTCTCAAGAGAGCTGAGCACAGAACCATGATTGGACATCATATACAGGACTCATTCTACGTGATCCACTGCTATTACCTTGCTTATGGTGCAAAATGTTTCAGTCTCACCATAAAATGCCATCGCATACAGATTAAGTTTCCAAACACATGGACCTGTGTAAGGGACACTAAATACCCAACATCCAAGCAATAATAATTATGAAAACATTAACTGGTTTTTAAATCTCCATTGCTTAAGTTTTAGTTAATATTGATCATGTTTTCTTAAAAATATCACTTTAATATATTATTACTTGGGACAAAGTATGTGAAGAATCAGAGGACATGAGGAACTCAGTTCTGCCCATCCAATATAAGGATTTGGGGAAAGAACTCAATTGGTCAAGCTTGGTAGCAGCTGGCTTAACGTGCTAAGCTATTTTGCTAACAGTCATGATGCGTTCTTAACCAACACCTGACAGTAGTGCAGTAAGTGCACCTCTTAGGCTTCTTTATGTGAACAGGTTTGCAGCGCTAGAAGCAAACAGAGCCTAAACAGCATCACTTCCTTTAGTATTAACTAAAATAAGGAATGGCTACTGGAAACCCACACACAGTTTAAGTTGAAAGGAAAGCAACTGGAAGATATCAGAACGACCTAGCACATCCATACTCAGAAATTGATACAAATGCTTTCCCCTACAACATGTCTGACAAACATAAGCTGTTGTTTTCTATTTTCAGCTATGTTTATCAACTAAGTGTAGATTAATATACACTAAAATCTTTTATTCTCTGCATACTTTAGTTATTTTCTCGGGTCAATGTGAATGACAGGAACTTTGTAATATAAATATGTTGATCATTAAAGAATACTGTTTTAGACTGTTCTCAATTTTATAATTAAAAATACTTTTGTTTTTAAGATTACAAAAGATTAAAGGTAATTACATGGCATATTCTTCTGTATTGAATGGAGTTACGCTGGCAGTTAACACATAAAAACATGTGATTTATGAACACATAGTGATGGCAAAAAAAGACAAATTTTAATGCTATGAAAAAGCAACATTGTGCACATTATGATTTTTAATGACATTAATACTTTTTGTCACATTGACCTATCTTCACAGACCTTCACAGATAGTCTATCTAAAATTATCTTACTAATTACTATAAAAATAGACAAATTTTATTACTGTGAATTGCTCTAAAAGTAAGCTAGATGGTGCTAGAGAACATTATTCTGTTTATCATGTTGTCATATTTATAACATAATTTTTGCAGATAAAAATGAACAGGAAGGTCAGACTCCTTTACATTGATCATCAATTGGACACCACACAGTAAATTAAACAAAGAAAATTTACACTCAGGTACATTCAAAAATGGGTCAAAATTAAGCTTATTATTGCTTAATATTTGCATGGAATATTCTGAAAATAGATACACATTAATGTACAATTTTTTTAAAAAAATCAAGTGAAAGCATGAGAAAAGGAGAATGGTGAGCGATCTTGATACACTACTTCATTAACAGAGTACAATATTGTCAATGGGTTCCAAGACAGTTAGATTTTAGGCTGACCTTATGCTTATTTGTTCTTTGTAATTCAGAACACAGTCATACCAAGTGTTTTTAGAAATTCACAGTAACATTCTCCATCTTCTTTCTCAATTTTCTTTGTGAAGAAATAGATGAAAAATCTGACAGCATTTTTGACTGTGTCTGAGAGGTAAGCAAACTTGTTGCAGGAGTCAAAATGTGAATGAAAACACATACATACTTACAACCAAGGAAACTGTAAAGTGCAAGAAATTGAGAGCAGATGGATCAGTTCTGGTGTTAGGACCATAACAAAATCAAAATCATCTCAGAGTGAAGACTGTTTTTTTTTTTTTTTTTTTCTCCCCATTCAAAGCATGTACCACAGACCATCCCAGAAGTTTAAAATCAAATATACAGATTAGGCTGGGTTGAAGAGTTAATCATGTAAAGCAAAACTGAAGGGTTTACATTTCACCCAGCAGAATGTGCAATATGCATGCTAAATATCTGAAGACAAAATTCCATCTAGTTAATTGAATGGCAGATTGAATACATTTAACATTAAGAAACATATAATTATAGCAATGTCCCGAAATGGTTGATTTACTTAATGAGAAACAGTTTAGAAAGATGAACTCTTACAATGAAGCGACTAGGAGCAGAGTCCCATGCCACAAATTCCCTTTATGTCTTCCACCTACAAAGGTATCATTATTCAAAAGAAATAGATTGGGACGGTTGAAATCACTTGGAGCAGCCTTTGATGTTTAAGAATTGCTTTATTGTTTGTGGAGTTTATTGTAATTCTCATGTAAGTATTTTATGTATCATGGGCTCTGCTAAAACATTAAACCTCATCATGGGTGGCAGAACTATATTCTCTTAGTGTCATAATATAGATTCAAGTATTCTTTTTTTTTTGAAAAGTTAAAAAAATCCTTAATTTTTTATTCCTGGTACCACTACCACAATTTACAGGGCAATATACCGGATGTAATGAAAAGAAAAAGACAAAGACAAAGCTACAACAGATAAGAGACCTCAGGAATGTCCATCTAATTGACACTACAGTGCATGAATCAATAGAGGCACTTTTTTGCACACTGTGACTATGACAGTCCAGAACAAGAAGGGTTTCCTGTTTAAGTTGCAGTAACTTTTCTGACTATGGATCATCGCTCCTTCTGTGGCAGATTTTTACAGTTCCTCTAATGCATTTAGGACGACTGTCTCAAAGTAGCATGCAGCTTTCCTGACAACTCCTCGCTCTCTCTTGTAGCAGGAATCTTAACAGTTCTTATTAATAAAATCAAACCTGGAGCCAGGTATTGGGATGAAGCTGGAAGATCAGAGAGACAGAACAAGCCACAGCTAATCTCACCTGGCCAACTTCTCAGCTGGTCTTGTTTCCTCAGACTGGAGGCCTCTGAGTTCTCATCCACTCTCTCCTGCTAAGAACTATAGCCCTTTTCTGCTTTTTTCTCTTTTTTTTAAACCTTCTGCTACCATATCCACCACTTCCACCACCAGATCCATAGCCGCCACCATAGGGACTGCCTGAGCTTCTTCCACCAAAACTGCCCCCTTTTATGGGCCCTTAATTTGATTGCTGTTGTCCACTATAATTTCCAAAGTCATTATAGTTCCCACCACCACCATAGTTACCTCCACCAAAATTTCCTCCTTCATTGTAGCCATCGTATCCTCCTCCACCACCACCATACCCACCACCTTGGTTTCCATATCCTGGTCCACCACCGCCATAGCCTCCTCTGCTACTGTAACCAGGACCACCACCACCATAGCTGCCACCATCACCTCCAAATCCATTATATCCACCATCACCACCTCCATAACTACCTCTACTGCCACCACCTCCACCACCATTGCCTCCTCTTCCACCAAAGTTTCCACCACGACCAAAATTACCTCCACCACCTCCAAAGTTTCCTCCACGACCCATAAAGTTGCCAGATCCACCTCCACGACCTCTCTGTGATCCCGCAGACTGTATCTCTTGTTTAGAAAGGGCCTTTTTCACTTCACAATTATGCCCATTAGTAGTGTGGTATTTCTGAACAACAATTTTATCAACTGTGTCATGATCATCAAAAATTACAAAAGCAAATCCTCTCTTTTTTTCCACTCTGCCTGTCTTCCATAACTTCTATGGTTTCGATTTTGCCATACTTTTCAAAGTAGTCTCTCAGATTATATTCTTCTGTTTCTTCTTTAATACCACCAACAAAAATTTTCTTCACGGTTAAATGGGCACCAGGCTTTACAGAATCCTCTCTAGAAACAGCTCTCTTTGGTTCCACCACACGCCCATCAACCTTGTGTGGCGGAGCACACATTGCAGCATCCACCTCTTCAACACAAGAGTAGGTCACAAAACCAAAGCCCCTGGAACGTTTTGTTTGGGGATCTCTCATTACCACACAGTCTGTAAGTATGCCCCATTTCTCAAAATGTTCTCTTAAGCTATCATCTGTGGTTTCAAAGCTCAGACCACCAATAAACAGCTTCCTCAACTCTTCTGGTTCCTTTGGATCATGGCCCTCCTCCCCCTGGTGACGGCCGGAATCAGGCTGGGGGCGACCGGGCATCAGTTTTACCTCCATTTTGAGACCAGACTCGCCTCTTCCAACTCGAGTTCAATGTGGGGCAGATTCAAGTATTCTTAAGCAAGAAAAAACTCAATTAGATATTAGCAAAGACAAACCAGAACACTATGGGTCATAGTGCATTCTGGCTATTTAGAAGCAAGTCATAAAAATCAGAACAAATGTTGTTTTCTAAACATTGCATAAATGCCAACTAGTAATCGTGTTCCATGTGGCAAGAAATCTTAACCCAGAAATCATATGACTTTGTGGTGTTTCCTAATGCAAGAAAGACTAACAGTATAAATCACATCTCATCTAATTGTATTTAGTTCTAACTATAAACAAAGGTTTAACTTCTTCCTTTTGTAGAAACTTTAAAAACTCCTATCCAACTTGTTAACAGGTCAATAGGTGTGAGGGACACTTAATTTAGCGTCGTCTCCCTCTGTAGCCTGGTGAACTCCTTTACCTCGTGATGACATACATATAACAAGATCATGTGAAAAATGTGACAGTGGACTAATGACTAGATTTGAGGAATATGAAGAGCATCCATCACTCATGTGGTACACTTCTGTTTGTATAATTTCACTTAAGACTATATTACCTGTCATCTTTCTTTCCTTACTTTTGAAGGTCCACAGCAATCAGGATTCTTAGGTGTTCCAGGGTTTTTTGGTATAACTCCCTTCAATCAGTGTATATGACGTAGAAATATCTTAGAATATAAATTATTTGATTAAATTACATTGTGGAGCAAGAAAAAATATACTCTCCTTAGCAGACTAGGTTCATTGATAGGGAGATAAAGCTAGATGGGTCACACTGAAGTAAGTAAAACCTATGTGTTTTTACTTTGGCAAGACAATACTCTCTAAATCAATCGAAAATATACTGTTATTTCAGGTTGACATTCATATTCTTTCCATTAACCACAAAGATTCGTGTTTTCAAACTTGGAAAAAATTAGAAGAGAGTGTT
>CABHPP010139926.1:0-40618 GCA_902168425.1 Peromyscus attwateri | reverse complement strand
GATTCTCAGGAGTCCCAGGAATCTCAGAAAGTGGAGCTGAGCGAGTCGAGGTGAGTGCGTCTGCTCGTGTTTGGGAATTGCTGCTGCTGAGGGACCCGCTCACTTCCAGGCAGAGTGCCACCAGCCACCTCTGATGAGCTGAGAGCTGGAACTCCAAGGGCTTTACAACACCCCACACCGGTTCTAATGCCAGGCTCACCCAGACAGTTGCAAGCCAGTGTCCGAATGCCTGTGACAGTTTTGCAGCTCTCTGCCGGGTTTCTCTACTTTCTTTGTGGGAATTTGAGTTGTTGTTACTTTTAAGTCAACAGGAAGTGACTTAATTTACCAAGGGCAAATTTGAGTTGTATTTTTTTTTTAATTTCATAAATTGTGTCTACTTGATTTGAAATGGGTTTCAGAAATTTCAGATTTCACTAGGGTTTCAGAAAACACTTTTTCCCCCTGAAATTTATGTTTACTGGACACCAAAGAAACTCCATAGCTAAGGTTAATTTAAAGATACAGAACACAATGCAGTCAAACATGGAAAATTATTTAGAGAAAAACACTAAGCTCATTGTGATTCCGGTTTCCAGAAGCAGTCACCAAACCCTGTGCTTTTCGAATCAACTCAGCTAGATTTCCAGGAGGGGGCCCTGTATAGAGTCTTTGGTTTCTAAAACGTCTGCTGTACAAAGCAGACTGGCCTTGAACTCGGAGGTCTCCCTTCCCTTGTATCCTGAGTGCTGGGATTAAAGGCGTGTGCCCCCTCACCCAGTTTGATGTATAGATTTTTTTGTTTTGTTTTGTTTTGAGACAGGATTTCTCTGTGTAACAGCTCTGGCTGCCCTGGAACTCACTTTGTAGACCAGGCTGACCTTGAACTCACAGAGATCAGCCTGGATCTGCCTCCCAAGTGCTAGGATTAAAGGTGTGCGCCACTACCGCCCTGTCAAAATACAGATTCTTTTTTTTTTTTTTTAAGTGTTCTTTATTAACCAATAATAGCAGTAATACAGGAATGGGTAAATTCTTTCAATGAGGTGGTAATAGTCTCTGACAAGAAATTGAAAATCTGAAGGAGAAAACCCTAAGAAAGACTACTAATCAAAATTGGAACAATTACTCAAATGCTAGAGTGTCATATGTCTCTAAATACGACAGGGCTGTGGCCAGTAATTGCAGACAAGAATTCAAGCAGGTAGCTAGCAAAAGAGAAAGGGGCAGTGTGGAGGCACTAGATGGAATGTTAGCACTGAGGAGGTGGAGGCAGGGGGATCAGGAGCTGCTTCAGAGCAGCCTGTGAAGAAGAGAGAGGAACAGTTGAGTGACAGGAAGAAGCGGAAACTGTTTGTTTTGTCATTCAGGGAAAAGTTGAATCATAGTGTTGGGAACTTCAATGCCGGTGAGATCTGGGAACCAAATCAAGAACAAGGTTCCTAGCTATAAGGTGGTAGCTAATTCATGGAATTATAAATTACAAGTGACTATCCATGTCTTTGTTCCAAGCATCCAGTGGCCAGGGCTAGAGGATGTATCATAGCTGGTCTGTTGCTTCCCTAGGATGTCCGAGGCCTGTGTTTGATCCAGCGCCTTATACAGTAGGCAGAGTGGTGCACGCCTTTAATCCCAGCACTTGGGAGGCAGAGGCAGGCAGATCTCTGTGAGTCTGAGGCTAGCCTGGTCTACGTAGTGAGTCTTGGGATAGCCAAGAGCTATACAGTGAGACCCTTTCTCAAAGGAAAAAAAAATTATAACAATGATATAAAATTCCTATACTCCTACCCCCATTTTGCCTTATTATTAAAAGTATAAATCAGTAACACAAAGGTAACAATAAATAAGTATGCATTAACTGATAGAATTATCAGTGGATGAACACTGGCACACTAATTACATCCTTCACGTGTTTCCTTGGCCCTTCCTGAAACAGATTCTTTTTTCTTTGGTTTTTTTTTTTTTTTGGTTTTTTGAGACAGGGTTTCTCTGTGTAGCTTTGTGCCTTTCCTGGAACTCACTTGGTAGCCCAGGCTGGCCTTGAACTCACAGAGATCCGCCTGGCTCTGCCTCCTAAGTGCTGGGATTAAAGGCGTGCGCCACCACCGCCCGGCGAAATACAGATTCTTAAACAAGCTCTTGAATGGCATGAGGTGGCTCCATGTCCCTGCCATTCACGGTGAAACATTCTTAGGTTTGTTGCATGGCACACACGAGGCATGGTAAGGTTCCTAGGCTCTGGTGGAGAGGTGTGGGCTTCCATAACTACTGTGAGTAAACTGTCCCCAGATGCTGCGCCAGCCCGTTTACTGTGTCGTGTCTAGGATTTCGGTCTTTTTGACAGCCTCCAGGCCTCACAGGCCCCCTCATGCCTGAATTGCAGGAAGCTCTGTGAGCAGTGTAGGTTAGCTTTAAAGGGGGATGCTTGGAATATGGGGAGAACACTAATGTTAATGCTCAATCTCTAATCTTGCCTTAGAGCTTCGAGTCTGTTTACTACCGTTTTGTTTGTTTAGGACATGGTCTCACCATGTGATCTAGGTGCTTGTGAGTTTGGGGGCTTCCCCCAGCCTCAGCTTCCTTATGCTGGTGTTATATATGTGCTGCAGTGTGCCTGGATCCTCCTCTGCTCATGTTTCTCCTGTCTTGGGCAGGTTGAAGGCTTTCAAGGCGGCCCTCTTGGACGTGTTCCGAGAAGCTCACGTGCAGTCTGTGGGCATGAACCAACTCACAGAATCCATCAATCGGGATAAAGAAGAGCCCTTCTCCTCAGAGGAGATCCAGGCTTCCCTGAGCAGGATGCAGGATGACAACCAGGTCATGGTGTCTGAGGGCATTGTCTTCCTTATCTGAAGTCGCTCCTGCCAAGGACTGCCCTGTCTCTGCCTTTCTTTGGCTGCATCCTCCAGTGAACTGTTTCAGTGATGGAGGTGGGGGACTGGGTGAGGAGACTACCAGGACTTGGTGGAAAGCTTTGAGAATGACAGCTGCTGGGCCAAGAGCTCTGAGGGAAGGCAGGCCTGGACTCTGTCAGAAGGCCTGGGTCACACCCCTTCCAGTCCTCCACCATGGGAAGAAAGTTATTCTGTGACTTGTGTTCGGGGGCACAGCTGTTTTCTGCTTATTGCTTGTGTTTTTAGTTCCTCCCCCACCTCCACCCCAAGCACTTTAGTCTAGGAAAAGCCTGAGGTCTGTTGTGCCAGAGCAGCTCAAGCAGATCACAAAGGTGGATTGGAGAAAGCTTTCTTTGCAGTTCAATTAGACTAATGTGTAATATGTATTGTTGACCTGAATATCCAAGACATGACATTGAGTAAATATGACTATTTTATACATGTGGACTTTATACTCTGTGCTTTAAAAAATATTTTTTATTTGTGTGTATGTAAAGGTTGGAGCTGGACACTGGAGGTCAGTGGACGTCTTGTGGGAGTTGTTTCTCCATCTACCATGTGGATCCTGAGGATCCAACTCAGGTAGCAGGCCGCTTTACCTTCTGAGCTGTCTCTCAGTCCCAGGCCCACTTGGAAATTTTTTTTTTCTTTTAACTCATTGCTAATAAAATCCCATGCTGACTAGCCTGGTCTACAGAGCGAGTTCCAGGACAGCCAGGGCTATAAAGAGAGACATGTCTTGAAAAAACAATATTCCCCCCACCCTGACCCGCAAGAAAAAAAATCCACATACTGAAATTAACCAGACCCAAAGATTATATAACTCAGTGAACTTCTGTACCTTCAGAGTAGCCATTGGAAAGGGAGACAGTGGAGTGTTAGACAAATTTTATACTTTCACTGTTCAATTTATGTTTATGCACTTATGCACCACCAAAAAAGGGAACTTGATGACAGAGTTAGAACTAGAAAGACAAGTAGCTTTATGTCCTTCATAACTCATATCCATTAGTTCTTCCTCATGCCCCAGTGTCCAGCCTTTTTTTTCTCTTGTTTGCATGTTACACTGTACCCACGTGTACATTGGCTAGGTTCTACATACGAGGGAGAACATGCGTTTATTTTTTTCTTTCTGAGATTGTGACGTCGCTTAATATGCTCTTTATGTGTTTCTATAAATTTTGTGATTGCTTTTTCTCTTAGAGCTGAATACTTACCATTTTTTCTAGGTCTCAGGTGTTCATTGTCTGTTCATCTGTTGGTGGACAACTGAATTGATTTCAGTTCTTTGCTACCTTAAGTAGCTAAACATGGGGTACAAGGGTCTCTGGTAGGGTGTGGAGTTCTCTGGGGGGTATGCCCAGGAGGGGAAAGTTAGGGCCATATTGGAGTTTTAGTTTTTAATTTTTTCAGAATTCTCCAAACTGATCTCCCCAGTGGTTGTATTAATTTGCCGGTGCTTTTTATATGCAGATTTCATTTCATTTGCAGGATTCGCTTCTGCATTTACATCAAGTCGCCACAAGGTGGCAGCAGCCTGCTGTGATCTCTTTGGGGATTTTATTTCGGTCCTGTAGTTTTCCTTGGTAAACTCTTTGTTAGCAAAAACTGCTAACAGATTGTGCACACCAGGCCCTGCTGATTTGGAAAAGCTAAATACACAGCGGTCGCTGAAAGTTCAGGGAAACGGACTCTGGCTTAATGACTCAACAAAGGTCCCTCTTGGAGGACTGATAATTTATGTCAGAAACCCTTAACATAGTTCTTATCTGTAGAGGGATCCCCTTGCAGGGTACTTTTGCAGTTACTTGGCATTGAGACATTTTGTTTTGTTATATATATAAACACAGTTTAAAAATATATATATTTTTAAAGTGTGTTTGTACAGAAGTTGGCAGGGCCAGCACAAATTTCTCTGTATGTATTGAATAGCTTTCAAAGAACTTAAGTTTACTTAAATAAGGGTGTCACAGACCTGAGCTGTGTCCTGGTGGCAGATGTGCCCTGAGTTGTGCCAGTTTTCAGCTGTAGGCTGTTGGGGGTATACCATGTTGATTGGGGATTATCTTTTTCCTAAAGCTACAAAACAAGATTCTGTAGCTGTTCATAATGGTTTTATTTTGGTGTGCGGGTGAGGACAAAATTATTGGTGAGTTGAGTTTCATCTTAAAAGACCCCCCCCCCCAAACACTCACACACAACATATACACAGATCTGAACTCCTAGGTCTTACTAAGAGTGATTAGAGCACAGGACACACAGGAGGGTGTGTGTCCTACAGGAGGGACTGTGACACTGAGTACAGGCAGTGAGGCAGAAGGCGGGCAGTGGGTGGCAGTTGATGCAGGAAAAGCTGTAGGAATAAAGAGACCAGGCTGGAGGAGGGAGGTAGGGGCCACTGGTGGATAGTTCTGTGAAGAGAAGTTCCAGGTTTTTAGGGGTCTCAAATGGTCTGTTCCAGAAATCTCAAAGGTTCCATCAGCTAGTCTGTTTCCACCTCTGAGGAAATGTACAAAATGGGAAAGTAAAGAACATTCATTCAGTAAGACCACTCTGGCTATCATCTACTCAGCTAAATAGAAGGTAGAAAGAAGATGGAGTTCGGCTACCAGAGTAGATGTTAGTATTTAAAATAAGCGGATTCTTAGGAATTCAGATCTTTATATTGAGTTTCAAGAAACTTGGATGTGTAGTGTACCGACTTGTGACATGGAAGATGGGGGTAAGTATTAAGGGCACCATCTTGTCATTGTCTAGAAGCCTTGTGTGGGACCCATGGCAGACACCTAAAGTGCTGTGTAGGGGACCAGGAAGATGGCTCAGTGGATGAAAGCTGGCCACGTAAGCCTGATAACCTGAGCTTGATCACCAGAGGCTATATAAAAAGCCAGATGTGCCTATCTGTAATCCAGGTGCCCCCATGGTGAGATGGGAGGTGGAAACAGAGGACTGGAAGCTGACAGGTTACCTAGTCTGGGGTGCATAGTATGGCAGAAGTGTGGCCCATGTGAGAGACCCTGCCTCCAAGTTGAAGAATCAAGTCAAAAGCTTTCCTCTGGCCTATACACATGTACTGTGACGTGTATGTGCACACACACACATCCGCAGAGTGCTCAGCCTGTGACGAGATGCTCTTCACATAGCTATTGTAATATACTGACTTGGACTGTAGAGATGGCTCGTGGTTAAGAGTGCACACTGTTTTTGCAGAGGATGTGAGTTCAGTTCCTAGCACCCATACTGGGCTGCTCACAACCTCGTCTGACTCCAGCATTCCAGAGATGCACAGACACACAAAAATAAAATAGTAAAAAGTTTAAAAAAAAAAAAAGCATTGCTTTAAAAAACAAAAGAACAAAAATCTGCATTCCTCAATCCGAAGAAACCTGCTTACATTTAGGTATGCTATCTAAAGTAGCTAAACAGTTTCTGGGACTTAGAGGAGTAAGGTTTTCCTATCTTGGGAAATTAGGGCATCATCAATAGGGTACCTGGATGAATGGAATGTTGATAGGGAAGTGATGCTCAAAGTTGTTAGTTTGGGAAAGGTGCTGGCATTGAGTCTGCCACTTACCAGGTAACTAGAGAGAAAGCTTGCGCTGCTTGTTAATAAGTTGTAAAATGGGGCTGCATACTGCTTTGTAGGTTACTTAGGAGCCAAGCAGGCCATTGTTTCAACAAAACTAAAATCACTAGGGGCCGGGGGCATCGCTGGAAGAATGCTTACTTAGCATGTACAAGGCCTTGGGTTCAAATCGCCAGCGTCCCCTTGGATTCATCCCCTTTTTCTGTCTCTTGGTAGTTCCTGTTCTGCAGGCAGTGTGGGCCTGGCTCATGCACCTAGCCCCTCACTTGTGGCAGGGCCTTTAGCGATCCCTGATGGACCGCAGTTTTCTGAAGTGGCAGGCAGGGTTAGCAGCCCTGTGAGGTAGGTCAGGGAAACCTGCAGAAGAAAAGGGAAAGACAGAAAGGGAAATCAGAGAATTGGCTGGCTCGTTCCTGCACGTTTTCTCCCTGATGACTGTTCAGTCTACATTAGCTGTCCTAATGGTTCTGGACTTTGAGATCTTTTTAAAGTCTGTGTTTATGGTGCCTGTGTTTATATGCACGTGTGTATGGGCACACTTGCCCACATGTGTGTGCATGTGGAAAGCCAGAAGGCAACATCAAGTATCCTACTGCTCCCCACACCACCATCATCATAATGTTTATTATTGTTATCAGTATAGTTATTGAGACAAGGTCTCTCACTGACCCTGGACCTGGATACCTTCAGCTTGAGTAGCTGACCAATGGGCACCCTAGAATATATCTATCTGTCTTCTCACTGGGCTGGGATTATACCCCACTTTTACATAGGTGCTGTGGATCTGAACTCAGGTCCTCATTGGGCAGCAAGCATTTTATCCACTGAGCCATCTCCACAACTGTGGGGAGAATTTGTTCCAGGAAACCTAGTAAGTCCTTAGGAGAGACCATAGTTCCCCCTGGGAAACCAGTGGGTTTACTGGGCATCCTTACAGTGCAGGGGGAAGATATCCTAGCTGTGTTCTTGAAGACCGCATTCTACAACACCAGCCCGGTGATGCCAGACTTTCTGAGGTAAGGTCTACTCAGAAGTGGTCAGTCCATACGTGGACTAAGGTAGGTAGGTGGGAGTCGCCTGTGCGCTGGCTGCCTCAGCTCTGCAGTCTTCTGGACAGCTCTGTGTGCTTGCTCCCCTTTGCTACTCTCCTCTGGAACATGGTGACACCACTTCTGTTTTCTGAAGGTGGAGATGGAGGTGGGACTGATTACACAGGAAATGTCACTAGGGAGCTACAGACTGCTCCAGGGAAGTAAGTTTGCATTAATGTGTTCAGGTTCCTTTCCCTGACACTGGCTTCCATCCTGACTGAAAGGCCAGCCACATCCTTAGAGGAAGGTGCATGGTTTCTTAACAAAAGTATTTGTTGTGTGACAACTTTACCTGGGGAAATATAGCACATATGTCTTCACAACTCAGGTTGGGAGTCCACAGCAGACCAAAGTACAGATAACCACCAAAGAACTTGAACCAATGAGTTTTATTGGGTACTTAAAGGGACATGGGTGAGGGGTTACTTACATGGGCAGAAATGACTTAATGGCAGCTGTATCACCAAAGCCCACCCCAGCATGGAGGACAGCTCACAAAAGCTGGGAACCTGGGGAACACTGCACAGACTGGAGGCAGCTCAACAGGTTGGAGAGTATTATCTCTAAATGACATCGGTTGGTCTAAACCTTGCAGGCAGCTCAGCTGCTCTCTGCTTCTTCCAGGCCTCTAGGCTGCCCTGAAATCTTAAGAGCTTGAGTTGTCTGCTCTGGAGAAGAAGGGGCCTAGTGAATCTGGTCAGTTTCAGGGACTTCCTGAAGCCATTCTGAGTTGTTTACTTTCCCGTTTAAGGAGCTTCCTTGCGGGAGGGAATGCTTCAATCTCGAGGAAACTGCTACACAGCAGTATTTTAATACCTGGTTACATACAGTCATTCTTATTTTATTTTATTTATTTTTTTGGTTTTTCGAGACAGGGTTTCTCTGTGTTGCTTTGGAGCCTGTCCTGGAACTCGCTCTGTAGCCCAGGCTGGCCTTGAACTCACAGAGATCTGCCTGCCTCTGCCTCCCGAGTGCTGGGATTAAAGGCATGCGCCACCACCGCCCGGCCCACACATACAATCATTCTAAGGCTGTGAGTGATACCAAAATCTGAGGAGGCCCAAGTCCCATAATGTAAAAAGGTGTCTTTTTTTTGCAGATTCTCTACATATATCCTATTGCACACTTTAAGTCATCTCTAAATTATACCCAATTCCATAAAAATGCTGTATAAATAGTTGTTATAGTGTATTGTTTAGGAAGTCAACGATAAGTCAAGGAGGTACCCATTTGGAGAGTATTTTCAATTGATTGGCTGTGGACACAACCAGTAGACATGTAACCCCATGCCTTCCACACAGCAGTGGTGACTGTGCTTCCATAGTCAGTGAGTAGTATCCAGGACATTTTCAATGATCTCAAGAGGTTTTACTTAATTCCTAGGAAGATCTTATCACAAAACGAATTTTAATTCCATTTTAACTTGCTGAAATATAAACCTAGTTTACGCCTCACTGAAGAGTCTTGGATTCTAGCTCATTCATTATTAAGCAGCATGGAATCCTAGCTCATTCTCTTCAGTCTCCTCAGGGGAGGGAATTAAGATTCTAAATTCTTTTCTTGAACATTTTTACTATTAAGTCCTGAGTATTTTCCCACAGCCTGTAGGAGGAGATTAGCTTCTGCTGAGATTTGCCATCCTGGTAATAGCTATCCCAGCAGGTATATTTTGGAGTAAGCAAGCCAAGCCTTCCTGCCTTAAGTGCCACCATTTAATCTTGCAGTAGAAAGGTCAACTTATGCCTCTTGCACGTGTGTCTCTGGAATCAAAGCCATAATCAACTTGATAAAGGACCCCCAAGCAAAAACAGGGTTTGAATTGCTGTGTATGGTTTTAGGTTTAAAAAATATCATTTAGAAAGGTAGGCAACAATAATGGCAGAGCACCCTAATGCATCTACTATATAATATATATATATATATATATATATATATATATATATATATATTTTTTTTTTTTTTTGGTGAACTTTAGAACCAGTTTAGAGACTGGCAAGATGGGTCTTTAGAGTAAGAGTATTGACTCCATAGACTCATTTTCTGACCCCCACGTGCATACTGTAGCATCGCTCTATGGAGTTAGTTCTCTCCATCCACCTTGGGCTCCAGGGACAGAACCCAAGTCATCAGACTAGGGGTTCATAGCTGGTCAGTGGTGGAATCGATCCACACTCAGGGCTGTCTTGATTACTAATTACAGTTCTTTACCTGGCATACTGTGATGTTCCCTTCAAAGGGTTCGGAGGACTCTGTGAGCTAGAGGGGTCAGAGCTTTGTCCATGGATGAATCTTGTGGACAAGATCACAGAGTTCTAGTGTGATGGGGTGGCTGGGTACCAGTGTTTGGGAGATGAAACAAGAACTTTCCCCAAGGGCAGCAAGGCATGTGTGGCAGTGATTGGTGTGGGCTATTTCATATAAAGCTGATGGCTGTGGTGGGCACTAGAGTTACTAGGAAACTTGCTTTTGGGAGCCTGCTAAAATTTCTTAATTATGAGAAACTCAAATATTTTTCTTTTAATTTCTAACCTAGAATCTTTTCATTAGTGGAACACTAGAAAACACCCATAATTATCAAGCCAAATATATGGTTGATATGCTGTCCTAGATATTTATACTGCCTGCATCGCAGGATGTTGTCAGTTTTTCATGACTGTCAATAAGGCTGTGAAGAACAGCCTTGCTGTAAGTTTTGGTGCGCACACTTATTCCTTAGGACAATTCCCTAGAAGTACAATTATTTTACACAAAATATGACTGCTTTACTGCATTTACAGTATATATTTCTACATGTATGTGTGAGGGATATGTTTCGTCTTGTACCCTTGCTGACACTAAATACCATCCCCACCTCCATCTTTTTCAAATGGTCATTTTTGACATGGTGAGACTTGACGTATATTTGTAATGTCCTGTATTTCTCACTCTACTTTCAGTAGTAACTAAAATTCAGATTTGTGGAAGTGGTTTGAGACTGTTTCCTACCTTAAACATACAGAACGTATAGAAATGACAAGCCTCTCCCACTGTTTATTTCTGAGGACTATGTGTGACACTCAGCAGAGTAGAAGCATTTCCTGAAGTGACCTGGCCTGATCCTGCATTTACCTTGTTAATTCAGAGGAAAAATGCCTAGAAAATAACATGCAACAGCTGAATAGGGGTCCTAATAAAGCATGACGTAGACCCAATCAAAAAGCAGGAAGTGAATTTACCACCCATTATCTTCAGAGAGCAGGCAGAGTTGGTCAGATGTCTCCGACCTCAGTCCTAGACATATGAGTAGTCATCTAAGCACCAGACCATATCATACCATAATACCATACCATACATATAATCATTTTTGTCCAAGAGCTGATAGTGCTGGCACAGAGAAAAGGGGCCCTGAAGAGTTTTAGAGAGAGATCCCTTTGTCTGTAGATAATAATAGCAAACCTGTAATCCTAACACTTGGGTCGTAGAGGCAGATGGATCAGGAGTTCAGTGATAGCATTGTCTACACATGCAGCTCTAGTCAATCCACCTAGTGCCGCAGGAGATTCTGTCCCCCAAACGGGTGGGGGAAAAGGAGTCAGAGAGAGATGGGAGGAAGGGGAGACAGAGAAACAGGGAGATTAGAGAGAGTCAAGAGGCTAGGGACCTTGGGCAGTATGTGGGGCCACTGGCAACGGGACCAGGACTTATCCCTAGTGCATGAACTGGCTTTTTGGAGCCCATTCCCTTGGAGGGATGCCTTGCTCAGCCTCCGTACAGCAGGGAGGAGCTTGGTCCTGCCTCAACTTGATATGCCAACTTTGTTGACTCCCCATGGGAGGCCTTACTCTCTTGGGAGTAGATAGGGGGTGAGGTGAGAAGAAGGTGCAAGGTGAATGGGAGGAGGGGAGGGAGAGGGAACTGTGGTTAGTATGTAAAATAGAAAAAAAAAAAACTTAAAAAAAAAAAAAAAAAAGAGGCCAGGGACCACAATTCTTCAAGGATGGTTAGCTGTAAGAAAGCTGTGCAGTCTCCACGAGTGTCTGTGAGAGCTGGAGCACGATATTTCTAAAGTTCTGGGGAGCTCCTGATATCTCTAATGAGCAGGCAGTACGGGCTCATCTAACTCGGATGCCAGGTCTAGGGGTGCTCTGGATGGTGCCCAGGTACCACAGGATAACAGATAGTGGAAACATCCTTGGGTCGTTTGGTTAAAATAAACCCTTCATAAGTGACACCATCGTATTTATTTAGTTTTTCTTTCTCATCCCCTCCCCCGTGTCACATGTCACAGGGCCCCAGCTCTCTGTGTTGTGGGCCTGGGAGGTAGAAAGGGGAAGGCATGCCCTGTTTCCTCTCCAGATCCTCCTCCCACCCTTTCTCCTTCATCCACCTTTCAAGTTCTCGTCTCTGCAAAGATGAAGTGCTTCACAGGAAACCCTTGCATCCTGTCTTCTACAGCCTTTCTACCCAAATTAGGAGAGCCCAGGATTACTGGCCTGAGTCATGGCCATGCAGGGTGAAAGTGATACATGCCCCAAATGTGGTCTTTTGAAACCTCCCCCTCTTCCATTCCCATTTTCCGTGTATTTTCATGGGGACAGAGTTACAGCACGTAGAATTTCTAGCATTTGGAGTTGATGTTATTGTTTTCCACACAAAGATGGGAGGAATGAGCTGAAGAAGAGAGCAGGGATAGCATTCTCTACATGCATGTACATGCCTGTGTCCTCATACACGCTCCCACTTCCCTGACTGCACCTGGGAGTATTAGTAATCATAATATTCCTTAACATTTTGCCACATTTATTTATTTACATATTTGGCGTGTGTGTCATGTGCCACGGCGCTGATGTAGAGGTCAGAGGGATCTGTTCTTTCCTTCCACCGTGTGGGACCCAGGGATCGAACTCAGTTCATCAGGCTTGGCAGCAAGCATCTTTTCCCCACTAAGCCATCTTGTTGGCCCCAATTAGTCTTCTGTTGGAGGGTTCCAGAGGATCCTAAAGTACAAGCAGCTGTGGAGGAGGTTCAGCCCAAAAGCTTCCCAATTCATGACTCCCCCTGAGTGTCACTACCAAATGCTCATCAAGACTCATGAGTCCCCCTGAGTGTCACTACCAAATGCTCATCAAGGCTTGTGAAGAGCCAGCTGTGGAACTGTGTGTTTTAAATCCCAGCCTGGGGCTGGAGAGATGGCTCAGAGGATAAGAGCACTGACTGCTCTTCCAGAGGTCCTGAGTTCAATTCCCAGCAACCAAATGGTGGCTCACAACCATCTGTAGTGGGATCTGATGCCCTCTTCTGGCCTGCAGTCATACATGCTGTATACATAATAAATAAATAAATCTAAAAAAAAAAAAAAGAAAAAAAAATCCCAGCCTGGTCTACACATTGAGATTCAGGACAGCCAGGGTTACATAGTGAGACACTTATGTTAGAGAGAGAGAGAGAGAGAGAGAGAGAGAGAGAGAGAGAGAGAGAGACTTAGATAGAAACCAATCTTTCTCCATCTTAAAAACATTTACAAATATTTGAAAATAATATTCTGTGTCTTCAAGCTTTCTCTTCTTCAAAATGCCCCATTTTAAGAATTTAAACTAGATGAAGGAGGCATAAAATAGCGTTGACATAAAGTGGAGTCGAGTATTTACTGAGCACCAGCCCTAGGCAGGACGATGGCCATGGTGGAAGTCTAAAAGGTGGGATTCAAAGCGAGCCCCTTCACAGCATTTAAGATTCAGAGAACCAATGATGAATGCACACTTGAGACCCTTAGAAGTCCAAAGCCCGTACAAATAGCCGTTCAAGTGGCCAATACGAAAGTCACCTCTAGTTTTTAGTTAATTGTTGAGTGGACTGGCATGAGAGGAAATAGAGAATTTGAGGGTTTTCAGGAGGAGGAGGAGGAGCTGGATGTGGGAGACTGTGAGTTAGGGTGGTACTCGGAGAACCAACATGATCAATCACTACAGGAAAGAACAGATCGGAGAGCAGGAGCGTACAGAAACACAAAACTCAATAAAATTGAGTTTGCTTGTGTGAAAGTTTTGAGAATTTGATACGTACATGCGATTTTGAGCCAATACATGAGAAATTAGTGATTGAGAGGTAAGAATGGGGCAGAAGATCAATTTTTCTGAACCCTGATTTACCATCCAGAAACTTCGTTTCTTGTCAATGATGAATGGGGGGAAAGTACAGGGACGAAAATCGCTGATTCCTGGTCCCTTCATAACCTAGTAGAAATGAGCTGAGGAGCGATTTGGTGGGAGGAAGGCAGGAACATTTCGAGGGTGTTTGACCTTGAACCGGCAGACGGTGTGCCGGGCTTTCCCCTGGCTCTGTGCTTGGGCAGTGTGCTGACTAATTCCATCCAGCTCAGAGCAGGAAGTCTGCCTGCAGCTGGGCAAGTGAAAGTCTGCAAGGAACCTGCAGAGTGTGGCTGCTGACTAGCTTCCAGGATAGACCACAGTCCCAGGACTCAGAAACAGCCTCACTTTCCTATTAGATCTGTCCCACACTTGCCAAAGAAACCATCCAGCGTATAGGAGAAGAGGTGGGCTTCTTAGCTATAAAGATGTACAGGAAGTTTAAGATTGCTCTTTTTGGGGTGGAGGGGGAGCAGGAAGAGGGATGAGAAGGGGATCTGTGGTTGGTATGTAAAATGAATTAAAAATTTTTTTAAAGAAAAAAAAAAAGATTGCTCTTTTCGTATCCAACAGACTTCCAAGGACATTTGGTTGTCCGTTTCCCGGTTTCAGAACCCACTGCACTGTTTCGTGTGTTAATTTCACTATGCAGTTCAGGCTAGCATAGTCATAGTCCTCTGGCCTCAGTTTACAAGTGCTGGGTTTACCAGTGTTGGAAACCACACCACATCCGGACGTAATTTTATGGGACATGCAGCAGTTTCTCTAATGGACTTGAGTTGGGGAACCTCCAACTTCCTATGTGATGTGATGTGGATACTTGAGGTAGCTGATGAATGTGAAGTCTCTGCTGGACGTGGTGATGAACACCTTTAAGACCAACACTCACGAGGCAGAGGCAGGCGAATGTCTGTGAGTTCAAGGTCTACATAGGGAGTTCTAGAACAGTCAGGACTACATAGAAAGACCCTATCTCAAAAAACCTAAATAAATAAATAAATAGAAAAGAAAAAGAGAAAGAAAATGGAGTCTTCACTTTCAAATAAGCTCGCTGGGGCTAATAAGTTAGATGGTACTGAGACCTAACATGGGTGGCAAGATCCTTCTAGACGGCAGTCTTGAGGTAGCAGTGTGAGTTTCTCATACCAAATCTTGGTGCTTGCTGATGCCCCTGAGGAGATCTTGTTTTCTGCATGTCTCTTTGCTCTGTGTAGACATCATAAGACTGTTTTGTGTTTTGACATGTTACCCCCAAACCAATGAAAACACAATGTAGATTTGGAAACTTGTGCCTCGAAAGCTCCCTTGTCAGCTCAGCCACTAGGAGAGTGTTAATGAACATCTCATTTCCTTCCAGGGGCTAACCCAAATTCCTCTTATTTTCATGCACAATGACTTCACACTGTGCCATCTATCTTGGAAGAAGCTCTGTCTTTAAAGTCCCCAAAGGACCCCAGGTAAATTCTCTGTAAAGCAGCAATGCTGTCTGATCTACCACAAAGTACACAGCTCCCCTGGATTTAGAAGACATCTGTATTCTTGCAGTATAGCACCCGGCTGGTCCTCCTTACCACATCCCAATTTTATCAGCCTTTCCATTAGCGCCAAGCTTGATTTAGTGCAGTCAGTGATGGAGCACCATTGTTTATTTTTCAATGCTGAGCATGGTGGCACACAGCCTTTTAAATGACGTATTCATTTTATTTTATATGCATGAGTGTTTTACCTGCATATATATGGGCATGTGCACGACATGCGTGCCTCGTGCCAGGAAAAGGTATATCCCTTAGAACGGAAGCTATGGATGGTCATGAGTCATCATGTAGTGCTGGGACTTGAACCTGCGTCCTCTGCAGAAGCAGCCAGCTCTCTTAAGCAGGGAGCCATCTCTCCAGCACTTTCTGCTTTTTTAGCTAGTGCCTTTTTATTTTTCTTCTTCTTCCTCTGTCCAGAGTGGATGCTTAGTAAGTTGCTCATTGATGAGGAAACAGAAAGGTGATGCAAACATCTCCACAGACCCTTAAATCAGTTCAGATTTGAGAGAGCCCTCGGTCACACTGGACCTTTCTCTGCTGACATATAACCTCTTCCACCCAGGGTTCTCACTGCGTTCTGGCGAAACCCTATTCCTGCTTTTCTTTCTTATTTTCTTCCAGAGCTTTTGCCTCCTCCCTTCCATCAATTCCTTCCTTCCTCCTCCCTCCCTTGGTCCTACCTCACTTTCTCCCTCCCTTCCCCCACTTCTTTTCTTCTTCTCTCTCCCCTACCCTCTTTCTCACTCCTGACTTGGTCTCTAGCTCCCTATGCAGCCCAGGGTGACCTAAAACTAAATCTTTGTGTCTCTACCTCCTCAGTGTTGGGGCTGTAGGCATGAACCACCACACCCCATTTATGGCTATGCAAGGGATAACCCAGGGCTCTGTGCATGCTAGGCTACCACTGTTCCAACTGAACCACACTGCCAGCCCACCAACCCTTTCTCAGAGAGGTGAGGGAGACTAAGGAAAAAAAAAAGACGTGAAGAGAAAACCAGAGCCATAAAGGCAGAAGGGAAAGCAGGTTTCTGTAGTTTCATTCTGTTACTCACCCCCAAGTAATTCCTAGTCTCATAAACATCAGCCTATGGAGATCCATGCACAGCTTCTTCATTTGACAAATAATCATTGCGTTTAAAAAGAAGGGTTGACTGGGCACGGTGGTACACAGAGGCAGGCAGATCTCCGAGTTTAAGGCCAGGCTGGTCTATGTAGTAATCTGAGTTCAACTCGACAGAGAAACCTTGTTTCAACAAACAAACAAATGAGAGAAAGATGGAGAGAGAGAGAGAGAGAGAGAGAGAGAGAGAGAGAGAGAGAGAGATACAGAGATAGAGACAGAGACACACAGAGAGAGACAGAAAGGTTAGTTAGCCACTATGTGACCTTGTGTCGCTTCTGAAAGAACACATGATGGGGCTCATTATTTATTTCGAACAGATATGAAACAATGAACAGATTCAAAGCACCCTGAAACTGGGGCTATTCTACTGCATCAAACTGGGAAAAAGGATCACGTGGTGTGTACCGCTGCCCAGTAGGGTATACTGTCACATGACCACATTTTTATTCTTCAGTAGGAGACCCAGAGCTAAGGTGACTCCAGGAAATGAAGCCTGGATTCCTTGTGCTAGGGACTAAGCAGACAAGCTGTATATTTAATTAGCTCAAGCAACCTAAAGGAAAGAAGAGTCTTTTGCTTGAGGGAGCAACAAGCTGTAAGAACAGAGTTAGAGAATAAAATCCAGGATGTTTTGATGGTATTCTAGCCTGGTATTCTCATACTTTGTGCCTGTCTTCAACATAAATATATGATATCCAGGAAAATAAATCACTTGGGGATCAATGCAGGCTTAAAATAAATCATGGACTAAAAACTTCTGTTTGTGAATAAGATAGTAAAAAACAAAACAAAACAAAACAAAACTTCAGCTTAAAGTTTGAATTTAATTCTAATTTATAATACCCTTTAAATGTTGTATATGATAAAATACTTACTTAACTGTCTCGTTTTATGAGAAATCAGAGTTCAGATAAAAAGCAAAACTAAACAGAAAAGACTGTGAAATCCTTTAGTGTGTCCACCAGTCTGCTTGGATTAGGATATGTAACAAATAAATAATGCCCTAATCCCAGTGGTTTGCAAGACCAGAGATGCCCTACTGCCGTGCCCAATGTGGGTCAGTCGGGAGACAGCTCATTGAACTAGCTCAGAGATGCAGACTGATGGGGAGTCCGCCCTCTTACCACATTATCATTTCCCCACACAGCTCCATAATCCCTGAGGCAGAAGAAGAAAGTCATGGTGAATGACACATGGGTTTTACACTCTTCTGCCTGGAAGTGACTCACACACATTTCATGGGCCAGAGCAAGACAAAGAGTAAGAAGGCAAGAAAAAAAAAAGCTACACTCTGTTCCTGGAAGCAGAGAACAGCTTTCTGATGAATGTATTCGCTCCTTCCAGTGTCTACCTCTCCTTCCATCAAATACTTTGTTCTCAGTTCTCACAATGCTTGTTCTTCTTCCCTAAGGAAAAGCACCCTACAGTACCGACCAACCAATCCGAGTGTCCAGTGCCAATCTAGGGTTTATTACATAATGTCTGAGCATCTGGCTGATATTGTAGCTCATTACCTGAATAGATAGACTAGAAGCAGGAAAACAACAACTATTTCTATTTAGAAAGAAAAAGAATCGGAGCCGAGCAGGTATTTGTTTGGGTTTGTGGCTTTGACATTTTGTTTGGCTGGGTCACGGGCACCTCTCATGTTTGACATACAAATTATCGCACGATTGGAACTTGGTTCTGGGTTTGGAAGGAGCTCACTTTAGTTTTACTCTGTGATTCCTGGTTATACTTGAAAATTAATTTTTTTTCCTCCTAATCACTTCTTTAATGCATATAAAATAGTGTTGGCAAAAAAATCTTTGCTAGGACTTTGTTACCTGCCCCTTGATGATTAAGGTACACGGATGAGTTCCTGATTAATTTTAAGCATGCTCCCAAAAGCTGAGTAAATTTCTTATGTAAGTCAGAATTTTCTTTCGAAGCACAATTTTCATAACACCTATGTTTCTTTCTGCATTCCTGGAACTCTCTCTTCCTCTCTTGACTTAATGGAAAGTTGCTAGAGTTATATTCATACATGTTTCATTCTGAATTCCTGCACCTGATTATTTCACGCTTCATTCTGCTTTTCATCCTTGGGAAATTTGTTTGGCTGAAAGATGTGTCTGAAGCTTTTTTGTGATTGTCTTTTACTTTTGGTGGGTAGAAATAGATGTTTCTTTCTAGTCTTGCAGGACTCTGGAACGCTGGCCTCAATTCTCCATTTCATTTTCAAACCTTCAGTTCTGTTCTAAACTCAATTTCTTTGTGTAATTTTTGTCAGTTCAGAAAATCTCACACACACGGATAAGGTTCTGTTTTCTAATCTCTCTCTCTTAAGGATACAAATTAATTAGATACAATATCTGCCTTTTGGGTTATTGCAATTTTTTGTCAAATGGATTGTGTTACATAACATAGATCATCATTTATCTGACCGGTAATTTAACTGCCCGAAGTACAGTTCGATTGTTTAAGCTTTTGCTGTGTTAGCACCTCATTTTCAGACATTAATTTTGTGTTTTCAGATATACTGCTGTGCTGTGACTCTCTCTCTCTCTCTCTCTCTCTCTCTCTCTCTCTCTCTCTCTCTGTGTGTGTGTGTGTGTGTGTGTGTGTGTGTGTGTGTGTAGTGTATGTGCACTTGTGTGCTTGGGCACACACATACCCAAAGGTCAGAGAATGGCTTTTGTCCTCTGTCATTCTCTACCTTGCTGTTATTATTATTTTGAGACGAGTCTCTCTCTGAGCCTGCAGCTTGTGTCTTGGCCAGGCTGGCTGGCCAGCAAAGCTCTCAGAACCAATCTGACTTTGTCCCTCAATTCTGGGGTTACAAGCTTGCTCCCTGAGCCTGCAGCTTGTGTCTTGGCCAGGCTGGCTGGCCAGCAAAGCTCTCAGAACCAATCTGACTTTGTCCCTCAGTTCTGGGGTTCCCAGCCTGCCCAGGTTTATGTGAGTGCTGAGGATCTGAACTCAGGTCTTCTTGCTTTCACAGCAAGTTTTCTTACCCACCAAGCCATCTTCCTATAGAGGACTGGACTCACCTTTATAGAATGAGAATAACGTCTCTGGAAGTTGGATTTGTAAAATTCAACGTTTATATTCATGCCACCAAGATCACTAACAATTTCATGCTGTTATTTTATTTGTTAATACATGTGTGATGATTTTCACTATGTCACCAGATTTTGAACTTCTTAATACACATTTATAATAGTACAGACTATTACCTGGAACAGTATCCCACAGAAAACATGGAGTATGGCTCCAAGCACACAGTAGGGCATATTGGCTAAAACACTGGCTAATCTGGATGCTTTGCCAGCTGCACTATTTTATCCTACGCGAGGCTATGTGTAAGCCCGTTTCGAGAAATCCATGGAGTCTGCATAAAGGGTAAAGGAATTTATTAGGAAGGAAGACTCACTATAGAATAGGAGGTTTTCGTAGGGTCCTGGAAGGCCGAGGTACAGTCCCACACTGTTCTTCTGCCTGAGTCCGTCCGAGCATCCAAGCCCACGAGGGAGAGAAGAGAGCGGCCTACGTGTGTCTGAGGTCTCAAAGGTAGCCCCCCAGACCACACCCCAGGGGCAGGTACTTCAAGGTCATAGGTAGGTAGGACAGTTACCCGCTACATCTCTAGGGGCGGTGCTCTAAGGTCGTAGATAGAACAGATATCCACTACATAAGCCACTCCTGGGATTACAGTTGTCTGCTGTTTGCTTTCTGTGTGCTTTGAAGCTGAGTGTGGACTGGGTGCTGGACAACCGCTCTAGGGTATTTCTGAAACTCTCAAGGCTGGTTCTGACACAAGGTCAGAGAGGTGCATGCTTAACATAAGGCTGTCTGCTTATCATACATTCATTACTGTGTCCATAGTGTAAACACACCTGGTTTACATGGGAAGAAATGCTGAGTAAATACGGGCTAGATTAATGATCTGGACCCCTTGGTTCTGGGCAGTTACCAGTTTGGCATCCCGATAAGTGGTTTTCCCTCTGCAGCAGACGGCGTTTTGACGGCGGCTGTGAAAGTCAGTGCTGCTTCCTTCGCATGGAAGGTGCCCTTTCACTCTTCCCAGCCGCAATCCAGCAAACCCTCCCGTACTGAGTCTGGTGTTTTGAGACTCCTTTCAGGGTGGTTCTTGTACTCTTCTATGCACTGAAGCACAGCCACGAGGAAAGAGTCTACTGAGGAAAGCGGGATGCTCACAAGCCTTCTGTGGCTGTGGCAACACACCTAACCATCAACCTAAAGGCTACTGAGGAAAGTGGGGATGCTAACAAGCCTTTGGTTTCTATGGCAACACACCTAACCATCAACCTAAAGGCTACTGAGGAAAGCGGGGATGCTAAGCAGCCTTTTGTTTCTATGGCAATGCACCTAACCATCCACTCAAAGGCATAGAGACTTATTTTGGCTCATGGTTGCAGAGGTCTTAGTGTATGGTCATGTGACAGCATACTTCTCAATCAGGATGAGACAAGGACATTGTGTGGTTTTCTTGAGTGCGAGGTAGGAGAAAGCTGTTCACTTCATAAGGTGTCCAAAGGAAAAGGTGAATGAAGAGAGGGATGGAAGGAGAGGAGGAAGAACCTGGAACAAAATACATTCCTTCAATCTATTTTTCCAATGACCCACTTCCTCTTATTAGTCCCTATCTATCAGAATTTCTGCCATTTTTTAATAGTCCATTAAGTTATAAATTTAATACATCCATAACAATGGCATAATGAAGCCAGGCAGTGGTGGCACACATCTTTAATTCCAGCACTCAAGAGGCAGAGGCAGGCAGATCGCTGAGTTTGAGGCCAGCCTGATCTATCAAGAGAGTTTCAGGGCAGCCAGGGCTGCATGGAGAAATGCTGTCGTCTTGAAAAAACAAAAACAGAAACCCCAAACAAACAACAAACAAAAGAATGTCATAATGAAATCTATTATTTTATATGCTAGCCAAAAAATTTATCTGTGCGTGTATGTGTGTGTGTGTAAAATATCTAATGATCAGAGTTCTAAATAATTGGCATTAAAGCTAATAAGTAAAACTAAAAAAACCCTATAAATCTATGAAAGATTTATTCTATTGATAAAAAGTTGTCAAATGAAAAGTTGTCAGATCTACTTCTGAAGCTCCTACTTCTGCTACAGTGGACAGCAAGCCACCAATGTACAATCCTTCGGCAGACAGTGCAGATCCAGAAGTAGCCTCACTCATAGATTGCTTTGGTATCATGAGGGATACAAGCAAAGCTGAAATCTAAAATCTAGACTTCATGAAGCCAGCTTCACCATGTTCATGAGCTGTCCTATGTGATGAGGCCTTAAAATTCTCTGTGAGATAAGCATGGGGATTTCAGTCTGGCTAAAGCACTTGTATTGAATCCATGTTTGCACAAAAAATATACTGTGTAGGCCAGGCGGCGGCGCATGCCCTTAATCCCAGCATTCGGGAGGCAGAGGCAGAGGCAGGTGGATCTCTGTGAGTTGGAGGCCAACCTGGTCTACAGAGCAAGTTCCAGGACAGGCTCCAAAGCTACACAGAGAAACCCTGTCTTGAAAAACCAATATATATATTGTATATAAGTATATATTTTATATAAGTGTGTATATATATACATATATATATACATACTGTGTAATGTAAATTGCATATTTGAGGATGTTCCTTTTGAGATGGGCTGAAGATACCCCATATTTATTAAGAGCCTAGAGAACCATCCTGAACAGAAGCAGGCAAAAGATGATAGAATTTGAGATTACCAAGAGTGAGGAGAGAGCAATGTCCGAGAGGATGGTTGGAGAGTCTTCGGGTAGGAGTTGAGCTTCTGACAGCTGCAGAGAAGGACCAGAAGCTTCCACAGACAGAGAGGAGCCATGTGGTGGGAAGGCGTGCCATGGCAGAACTGCGGCCAGTTTTGGATGCTCTTCAGTTAAAGAAAATGGAGATTTAGTCAAATATGTCGACAACAGAGGACGACAGCCCCGAGCTCTAGACTACACTCTGAAAGGAAAATGTGCACATTCACCTGATCTTTAAAAAACTTTGGTTATAGAATTTTATACATGAATATATAGTGTTGATCAAATCCACCCCCACTCCCGACATTTGAGGAAGCTTCATTTTGTAGGAGATGGTAATGGACACAGAGACTCAAAGCTGCTCAAAGTGTAGAGGGTTTTACCTGTTCATAATAGAATTTTTAAAATTTACTTATTTTTATTTCATATGCATTGGTATTTTGTCTGCATGTATGTCTGTGTGAGGGTGTCAGATCCCTTGGAACTAGAATTGCAGATTGTTGTGAACTGCCACGTGGGTGCTGTGAATTGAACCGGGGTCCTCTGGAAGAACAACCGGTGCTCTTAACGTCTGAGCCACCAGACCCAGCAGTAGAAATTTTTAAGAAGTAAGCTTCTGGTGTTTTTGAGAGAGGGAAATGATTGTGTTCATAAATGCATGTGCCTGACAAATGTTTTAGGGACAGGATCTGAACAGAGACAAATGAATTTTTTTTGAAAGTCCACAAACTGTGCACCAGAGCATTTAAAGTCTTCTATTTACTAATTCACTTTGGCCAACAAAAATGATCCTCAATCAGCGTTAGCCAAGACAATAGCCACATATATTGTGTGAATGATTATTTGGTAAGCACAGTAAGGGTTTGGTCAGAGCGTTAAAAGAATTAGTTTAGGGAAACCACAAAAAACTACCTGTGGATGTAATTTCTGAATCTCTCAGACACCAGTCATTTCTTTCGCTTCATTTTCCCATCCATGGTGTTTAAAAGGAAGCCTTGGTAAGGATGACTTACCCCCATGTCAACCAGGGATTCTACTGCGTGACCTGAAAGTGGAACGCACAGTGCGTGACAAGAGTGTCCACAAGTTGTGGAAGAATTAGAGTCTGTGACAGGAATCTGTGACTTGGTTCATCTCTGTAGTGAAGATAATGGGAGAGGAGGCGGGGAGCAGGAGGAAAGGAAGGTTGGGTCCATTTTCCGTCATCTCCTTTAGGGTCCCCCCTTTGATTCCCCTTCAGGAAGTGAAGTAGAAAAAAAAAAAAACCCGCGTTCGTCAGTCACTCTGGGTCAACCACAACTTGCAGACAGTAAGGAGGTCAGTGGAAACAGGGACAGTGATTGCTATAAAAGTGACAGGTACTGTCATTGACATACCCAGGGAGACACACTCAGAAGAAAGAGTTTCCTGAACAAAGAAGCAGCCAGCTGGAAACAAGCATGAAGGGTCCATGTGAGACAGCCATGGTGAGTGGTGCTGATGATGTCTAGGGTAAGGGTAAATGCGTCTAAGGGGTAAGGAGAAGATTTCTAAGGCTTCAGATCCTCTAGGAGTCTTTGGTGGATTAGTTCTGTAAAAAATGAAGTTAAGTTTAATTTCTGATTTGTCTGGTGAGGAAAAAAAAAAACAATCAACAAACCAACAGCAGCAAAGTTATAGGGAGTGGAAAGCATAGGATCTTACCTGACGGATTTTGCTCAGGTGAGTTAGCGTGTGTATCTGGTATCACAAGGGACCATGATGGTCTCTCTTAGCTACTCATTATAGACTCAGGTTGGCCTAAAACATACTTGATAGTAAGAGCCAAGCCATGTCTATATATATATATACACATATACATATATATAGTGTATATGTATATATGTGTGTATATATATATGTATATATCTATATCTATATCTCTATATCTATGTGTGTATAAATTCCAAGGAAGGAGTAGCTATAAAATATCACATATAGCCGGGCGGTGGTGGCGCACACCTTTAATCCCAGCACTCGGGAGGCAGAGGCAGGCGGATCTCTGTGAGTTCGAGGCCAGCCTGGTCTCCCAAGTGAGTTCCAGGAAAGGCGCAAAGCTACACAGAGAAACCCTGTCTCGAAAAACCAAAAAAAAAAAAATATCACATATAATAATATCTAATATACATTAGGTATTAATATATAATTTATATCCTAAGGAAGCAGAGAACGCAAGGTTTGGTTCGTCCAAGACTATAGTAGTACTTTGGGTGGAGGAAGTACAACCACCCAGTTAAACTTTTGGACAGCTCCTGGAGAAGCTTTTCATGCCTTTGATACCTGATCAATTAACTAATTAATTTGCTTGGTCTTACTCCTTCTAGAAGCTAGTGGAATGTTAGTATGATACAATTCTACTCCTCACTACTTACAACTAGAGTCATGCCCGACATTAATCGGATAAACCTGGGAAGTGTTTAACATAGAGGCACATGGACCAGGCGTAGGAAATCAGACACTGTGTAATTGGTTCGGATAGTCTTCTGATTTTCCTTGTATGAGCCTTGCAACTTCAAAGAGTTTGGCTTTTATAAAGGGCTCATGCTTTCTGACAATGGTGATATTGACTTGTTAGTATTTTATTTTAGAGATTACAACAAGCCGCCAAAGCACAGTATTTAGGGATGTAAGACTTTGAAGTCAGACAAGTTTGGCTCTGCTATCTGCTAAATATGGGATTTGGCATTAGTTATCACCCTTTGTGAAATTAATGTTCTCAGCCGTGCAGCAGCATGATAATAGTGTCTCCTTACAGCGTTTCGGGGAAGGGATTAATTGGTATAGTGGGATGAATCTATATTTGTGAGGTAGATCATGAATGCTTAGTTTCTATTTAATTTGGACACTCTAATTTGCTGTAAGAGATAAAGGTAGCAAAAGCATGTAAATGTTAATTCTCAATGTTATTGTTTCTGCTTTTTGAGACAAGATCTTTCTGTGTGGCCCAGGCTAGTCTTGAGTTTGCTACGTAACTTGGACTGGTCTGGAACTGGCAATCCTTCTGCCTTCCTTTCTGGAGTGCTGGGTCTACAAGAGTGTGCCACCAAGCCTAGCTCAGTGTTATTATCATTACCTCTGAGACCCTCATCAACCCCCAGAAATAGACAGTTAATATTCTTCCCATTACACAGTGAAATGGAGCTCAATCATCTGGTTTTTGTTTGCTGTCATTTAATAGTGTAATGCACAACTGTGACCTGAATCATCTGTGGTTGATCGAGAGGCAAGATTCTTAAACTAACACCATTGTATCCAAGCTAATCCTTTGGGTAGTCTAGTGCTCCAAATCATTTCTACTTCTTTGAGAAAAAAAAATCAGTTGGATTGTCAGCAAGAAGCGTGGCAGTGAACAATGGCATGGAAATGGGATTGGGTTAGGAGGGGCCAGCAGAGAAGACACTATGGTAATTGAGGTACATTTGGATGGAGCTTAGAGCTGACCAGGTTCTGTAGCCCATTCCTGAGTGAGGAGGTCATAGATTACAGGTAAGTGTAGGGGCAAGTGTGCAGCTGGGCTCACACCAGAGTAACGAACAAAGCTAAGCTGAAAAGGTTCACATTCATGACTGCCCACCTACAGCTTCAGTATTCTCTTGCTGTTTCCCATTCTACAGGGTGAGAACTTTATCTATTAATCTGCTTTAAAGGTGGCATATGAGAATTCAAGCCTGTAAAACACTCTCAACTTCCCTGGGAAGTATTGTTTGTATCGTTCTTCGGACTCAGCACCAGCCTTATCAGAGCCCCCAAACACTAAAAGCGATACTGTCAGGAAGCAAGCAGTGATTTGATGATATTATATGATTTCCTGATAAAGGTCCTGTGGCTTTCAATACCTCTGGTTTTTAGATGCAGTGGGTAGGATATTTAGAAATCTAGTGTCCTGTAATGACACACAACTAAGACTGATGTGGATAATAGTAGTGATGACCTTCAGTGGCTGGCTGTGACCAAGCATTGCCATGGAAAGTGGAGCCTGTAGACTGGCATTAAGAGGCTGAAAATGCAGCCAAGTTCTTGATTGCCTCTCAGACTAAGTCCTTCATCTAGCTTATTAGATAATTAAGATGAGCTCTGTCTGCTTCATGAGACACTGGGTAGAATCTAGTGTTTAAAGAGGCATGAAAATGTTTTCTAAAATACCCCAAGAATATTTAAGTATTAATAAAAATAATAATGACTTGTTAGGAGCATGGTAGTTGTCTTAGTTATTTTTTTTTCTATTGCTGTGATAAAACACCATGAACAAGGCAACACGTAAAAGCAAGTGTCTAATTTGGTACTTACAGTTCCTGAGGGTTAACTCCATGATCAGCATGGCTGCAGGCAGGTAGGCAGGGTGTCGAATCAGTAGCTGAGAGCTCACGTCTTAAGACATAACCATGAGGCAGAGCTAACTGGGGATGATGAAAGACTTTTGAAAAATCAAAGCCCCCTCCAGGGACACACTCTCTCCAACAAGACCGCATATCAGCCTATGGAGGGCATTCTCATTTAAACCACTACAATAATTATCGTGAATCACGTAACCCAAGCTACAGTGACTTTCAGTCTTGATAATGAAAATTAGAAGTGAGTCAGTGAACATGATACACAAGAGGAAGGAGAAGACTCAAAGGAGAAATTTACTTAAGAAACCTAAATAAGTGGTTGATCAGTGAGTGACTCTGTGTGCTAAACTTCCAAGCACTTGTGAAGACTACATTCCACATGCATCTCACACACAGTGAGTGTCACATCAGTACAGTGCCAACAGTTGTTGCCTGCATCAAATCCTTACCATGTGTTTACAGGGATCTTTGGGATTTTTGTGGATGTAGGAAACCAAGCCACTGTGGCGTGAGTGAGTCCTAGAATTGAGTTATGGATGCCACACAGTTGACTCTAGAGATAATGCCCCAAACCACAACACTGTGGCCCTGAGTACTAGTTACTGAGTGAACCAATGACTGTGGAGGTGAAAACATACATGACTGCTGATTATCTGGAGGCAAATCTGCCTCATCCTGCATCTTGATTTCTACTTATTGTCAGTGATCTTGGTACAGCAGGTTGATACCATGACCTTTCTGTGTGTGCTGGGCATTACTTGCCTCCAGGCTTGTCTTTTAAACCAACACACACAATCACTTTCCCTACCCACACAGTATGAACCTGAACATCATGGAGCCCAAAAGTTGAAAGTTCAGCTTCAGTTCCTCTGTCCATCCCCAGTGATGGTCAAGCAGGGATGGCTGTGTGGACAAAGGATAGTCACAACAAAGGGAAGCTGTTGAGTTCCTAGCTCCTCTTAGGGTAGGTCTTCATTGAGTACTTTCTTTGTGTGCTCTTGTAACAGCAGATAAACTGACATTTCAGTGTTAGTGTAGAAAATATATTTATGCTGCAGCTTAAAGAAATGGCTTCCATCCTCTGCTGTTGTGAGCCATTAGTGCCCCTGCGTCTTTCAATTAGCATCGATAATTGAAAGTTTGCTGCAGTTGGTTTTGTATAATCTTTTACTCAATGAGCTGAGCTCAACTCTATTGTTTAATATAACTGTGTCACCCTGCCCTGTTCATTCATTCACTTACCCATCCTTTCATTCATTCAGAAAGCTTTTATGGAACATCCCTGCTGTGCACATTCTCATACAGGAAGTTTTACTTTAACAGGTCTAAGTCTGATACGAACACACATAATACCTTTCTAGAGAACATAAAGAAATGCTTCATGAGTGATAAACAATAAAATCTTTATTATTTATTGTTGATTAATATACTTCTAATTGAACTACATATGAATGGGGCCCTGATGGTAGGGTGAGATTTGGAGGGATGTCCTGGAGGAAGCCTTTGTGGAATATAAGTCGAGGGTTAAATTCAAGAGGCTTTTAATGACCAGTCTTTCTGTTTCACACTTTGATAACATTAGGGATGACTGTTCTCATTGCCAGTGACTACCTGTAGAAAGAAAGAAACCTTGATCCAATAAAGAGACTCCACATACAGAGTTGGAGGTCAGCTACATTGCACTACCAGGGCTCTAGCCATCAGCAATCTTCTCTATTTTCCAGGTCAAGTCCCTGCTACTGTTGATGTTGGGGCTTGCCATCCTGAAAGGGGTAGCAGCACGGAAGAACCCCAAAGCTCCTGTCCCTCAGAAGGCTGGGAATTGCCCTCCCCTGGAGGATAACAGTGTGAGAGTTGACATCCGCATCTTCAATCAAAATCAGGGCATTTCTGTCTCACATGACTTCCAGAATCGCTCCAGCTCCCCATGGGATTACAAGTAAGTCAGAGGAGATAGATATCCATATTCCATTGAAAAATGTGCTAAACCAGATGTGGTGGTACATGACTTTAATCCCAACACTCAGGAGGCAGAGGCAGGTAGATCTCTGAGTTCAAGGCCAGCTTGATCTACATACTGAGTTCCAGGACAGCCAAAACTAAAGAAAAGTGTTCTAAAATTATCTAATTATTATTGATTATAAAGCCTCATTCTTCTCCATACTCAGGACTCACATTCACACTTTTTCTGAGATGGAGGTCTCACTCTGTAGCTCAGGTTGCCCTGGAACTTCCTAGGTAGTCCAGGCTAACCTCAGACCCATGGTTATCCTTCTGCCTCAGCCTTCTGAGTTCTGGAATTACAGGAGTGATATATTATATATTATTATCACTGCCCGAGGGTAAGTGGAAACCAGAAGTCAGTTTAAGGATGTACTCAGATTCGATGTTACTCTGAGTAGTGAGGGTAAGAGACAGGTGTGGAAGAGAGGTCAGCTTGAGATGTAGACATCCGCTGTGTAGGGTAGAGTCTTGTGATTTTATCTTAAGATATAGGTCCTGGGAACACTTAGTACCCACTTATACTCTTCAAATACATCCATAAAAACAGATTCCAGGAATAAAGCAGTGCTTTGGGGGCATTTCCTGAGAGGTTTGTGCACTGTGGCAAGCCCACGAGGCTGCCTGTCTCCAGGCAGAGGAGAGTATCAAGAGAGAAACTGAGAGAAGCTTTGGATTCATAAATTTCTAGAGCTTTGATTTTCCTTTCCAAGCAGTAAATTTTTATGGATTGTACACTGGGAGACCTATTAGTGATGTTCACTTTCTGCTTAAAGGACGTGTAATAATTGTAATAACAATACAAATAAACTATAGGTCTAAGATGAACTGAACCCTAACATCATTTATCGGGTTGCTCTACATGCCTTCATACTCCGTAAAAATCCTCAACAGTCCCCTGAGAGAATGATATGGCATGAAGCTCTATTTTATGGCGGAGGCGTTTGGGGCATGGGGAGTTACTTAACAGCTAGAGCTTGGTCCAAGAATCTAGAGCCCGTGCTGCTCCCTGTGTGACTCAGAACCTCCCCTGGAGGGGAACACCCAGCTCCGGAGCCCTTCTCTCTTCCACTCCCTGGCCTCAACATCCTTTGTTGCCTTTTTGTTTTTTTTTTTCAGCATCACCCGAGACCCCCACCGGTTCCCCTCAGAGATCGCCGAGGCCCAGTGCAGATATTCAGGCTGCGTCAATGCCCAGGGTCAGGAAGACAGCTCCATGAACTCCGTTGCCATCCATCAAGAAATCCTGGTCCTCCGGCGGGAGCCGCAGGGCTGTTCTAATTCCTTCAGGCTGGAGAAGATGCGGGTCAAAGTTGGCTGCACCTGTGTCGCTCCCATCGTGCACCGCGCAGCCTGACGAAGCTCCACAGCAAACTCGGGTGAAGAAGCCGAGGAAGTGCCTCTCTTTACCCAGTGCTCTGCATGAAGCCTGATCTCCAAGTCTTTCTGCTTCCTAGGACTCTTAGTAAGATGTGCATAGCATTCTTGAAGCTCTGTACTCGATGTAGTGTTACCTTTCTGGCGTGCTTTAGAATAGTGACCAGTTTTGATATGTTCCAATGCCTTAACCTTCTGAAAATCAAGGAGAATTAAGACACCCTTGGCCCAGCCCCTTTATGTTACATGATGGCCACATTTTTTTTTTTTTTTTTTTTTTGGTCAATACTATCACTTTGATACAGTATCGTTCTTGTAGAGTTCAATGAAATGCTCTTCTTTCAGATGGAAATTTCAGAATGTATGGGAGGAGGATTTGTAGTGTGGGCTGGGTCAACAAGGATGGGGCAAGCATCTGATAGGTGTGTCCATAGAAAAATTTGCTAAATATAAATGAGGCGGCATAAACTATTATATATTTATATTTGTAGAACTATACATATATTTATGACCTATTGATTATACAAAAATTTAGCAGAAATTAATATATCCATTAATTATATAATAAAATATTTTTAATTAAAAATATTTGAAGTATGTGCTGGTTAGTTTTTGTCAACTTGATACAAACTTGAACGATCCCGTAAGAGGGAACCTCAGCTGAGGAATTGACTGCGGCAGGTTAGTCAGTCTCTGGGCATGTCTGGGGGCATCTTCTTGATTAATGATTGCTGTGGGAGGACCCAGCTCATTGTGGGTGGTGCCACCTCTGGGCAGGCAGTCCTGGGTTGTATCAGAAGGCAGACAGGGCAGGCTGCGGGGAGTGAGCCAGTGAGCAGCATTCCTTTATCATCTCTGCTTCAGTTCCTGCCTTGAGTTCCTACCGTGACTTCCCTCCATGATGGGCTATAACTCACAAGCCACACAAATCCATCCCCCTCCAAGTTCCTTTTGCTTGTGGTGATTAACATGGCAACATGGAAATAAAGGAAGGCAAAGTATTTGTTTCTACTTCCAGCTTGCACTCCGAGACCTTACAGCCCTAAAGATTTTGAAATTCTATGTGTATATCAGTTGTTTATCATATTTCCTCCCCAGACCACTGGTGTTAGAGTTATTGTTATTAATGAAATCGAGGTTCCGTTACACTTACATGGAGAGTTAAGGGAAATGATGCAAGCAGAACTCAAGTGTGGGGGCCAGCATGTTACTCGTCCACTCTTCTGGCCGCATTACGTTACAAAGCAAACATTTACTGATCGTTGTGTTAGCCACTAGAGGTACAAAGTGGAGGAAGATGTACAGAGAATGTACAGCAGCCATCCCCAGAGCTCTGTCATTGGGGCCATGTGGTTCCTTTGCCTCCTTCTCCCTGTGACTTCTAGACCTTATGGGGTCACCAGGAGTCTTTTTGTCAGACTCCAATGCTACTTGGAGATACACAGAATGCAGATCGTAGTCTCTGGGAAATATGTGTCTCCCTTTTTCTAGATAGAGCATATCACATCTCTCTTTCACGGCTACCATGCCACCGGCTTTAAGAACATCCACATTGCTGCTGCATTCCAGGTGCCAGAGAGGAAGTGGGATGTAAGGCCTTTCTCTTATCTGGGATTTGGTTTTGGGTCGGGCAGATAGTAGGAACTTGGGGCTTCCGTTTCTAACTTGTACATGATCTAATGACAGGAAGGATGCTCCGGCCTGCGCTCTTCACTTATTCACAAATGAACCCGCAGCAAACAACAGTAGGGTTCATTGCCTAATGAGCCACCTGTGGCTAGTTCTGGGTGCTAGATTGCAGCCTGGCAACATTTCCCAAGATAGCTCTGGTGATATAAAAATGATCTGAATTCTGAGGCTCAGTTAAAGACTGGAGAGAGGTTCCTCTTGATGGCAGTCTCATGGTGAGGGCCAAATAGACCACTATAGCCCCTGGTTCACTTCCCCATTTATGAATGTAGCCTGGAGGAATTAGGTGACTTGTTCAAGGTCACTCAAGCAGTTACTGGCAGGAACAGGTTCACAGGCTCCAAGTTTAACACCATTGCATTTGGGTTTTCCAGTATTGCCAGAGTGTGTCTGATAACATGTCAGTTATCATGTTATCCGTGATAACATGACAAGATCCATGCCAGCCATTTCTCTGTGTGGACTTGCATTGGCTGTGGGAGAGGCTACAGAAGTACCACATCCTGTGTCTCCAAACACAACGCTCACTGAGCCCCCAGAGGCCAAGCAAGCTTGCCTTCTTGGCTTGTGGCTAAAGCTGAAACTGCACACCCTCTTCTACTCAGGAGGTGGCACACTGCACCTGTGCGTTCTCAGATTCTTCAGCACAGATGGAAAAGAAAGGAATGGCTGGGTGTACCTCTTTGCTCAGGTGATGTCAGACACCACGGAGCAGAATGAGGATGCTGTGGTCATCAGCTTTGCCAAGCTGTCTGAGAGGCAGAAGTCCCTCCATTTTCCCTGAAGATACAGACTGAGTTGAATGGCTTAGGTTTTTGAATAGAGAGTTTCCGTCATAGTGTGTGGGGAGATTTCCACATAGAACCTTGAAACCACATAGCTATTTCTTCCCTTTCCTTTTCTTCCCTTCCTCCAGGCTTTGCTTGTTTGCTGCTCCCTCTCCAATGTCTCCTATAGACCAAGCTGTCCAAGGGCTTGGACTTCTGATCCTCTGGCATCTACCTCTCAAGTGCTGGGATTACAGGTGTGGACCACCACACTCAGTTTTACTGGGCTTCCTGCAAGCTAGGCAGCAACTGAGCTGCATTCCTATCCCACACATGGTTGGTTATTTTTAGTTACTTATGAAGGTCTCAGCTGAGAGGAAAAATAATATCCCTTCCCCCGCAATCATGCCATTGTCCTAAAAACAATAAATAACAAAAGCAAATGTACCCCTTGTTCCTAACATCAAAGTTCATTGTAATCTACTCTGTGGGTGTAATTTGGAAAAGAAGCAATACATTTCAGGAGTGATTAGTGACCCAGCGGATAAATACATTTTACGAGTTGTGATAGCCTTTCTCATTAGTGGGGACCAGTTTTGTGTTTTGCTCAATAATGAAGAAGACTGTATTTTAAAATTAAGACTAAGACAAAGAATGACTATGATTGTGCATTAAGAGGTTTTCACATGGAAAATATTTGCTTCTTCCTTTATGCTGTGCAAACATCATAGCAATATCAGAGACCACTGCATGACGGCTGAGTGCAAGGATGCTGGAGCCAGATGCTGGGGTAAGATGCTTGTTCTGGGTCTTACTGCTTCATGCGGATTACTAGTGATTTGAACAAGTTACTCAGACTTGCTCCGCTTGCCTTTCCTCAGTTGTAAGAGGGGCATGCTGTCAGTACCAGCCTCATAGAGTTTCTAATAAAGATGTTTTAGTTTTTAAAATTATGTCTGCATGTGGGTTTGTGCATGTCAGTGCAGTGTCCATGGGGTCCAGAAGTAGGTGTCATAGCCCCTGGTGCTTGAGTTACGGAGTTATAGGTGGCTGTGAGCTGCCTTATGTGGGTGCTGGGAATTGAACCTGGACTTGTGCAAAGAGCAGCAAGAGCTTAACTTCTGAGCCATCTCTCCAGCACCTCCCCCCCAGGCCTAGTAGAGTTTTTAAGAGGATAGAATAAGGTGATTGGTTAAGGTGCTTCAGACAGTACCTGGCAGCCGGGCCGTGGTGGCGCACACCTTTGAACTCAGCACTTGGTAACTACTATTTATAAAGAGAAGTTCTTAGGCTACAACTAAGTCTATAACTGTGATATACTACTGAGCTATGCCAATCCTTGGCATACACCTAAAGGTCCCGGCATCCTACTACAGAGACACCTGCTCAGCAGTGTTTGTTTCTGCTCTGTTCCCAATGGCTAGGAAATGGAAACAGCCTAAATGTCCTTAAACCGACGAATGGGTATGAAAATCTGATACATGTCCACAATAGAGTCTATTTGTCTGTAAAGGAAGAAATGAAATCACGAAATTCTCAGGGAAATAGGTGGAACTGGAAAATACGCTGAGCAAGGGAATCCAGACCCAGAAAGAGAAATGGCACATGTCCTCTCTTAGCTGCAGATACTAGCTCTGAATCTTTAGATTTGAGTGTATAACCTGCATGAATGCAGGGCTAGGGAAGTGGAAAGGGGCCATGGGGAGAGGAGGGAGAGGAGGGAGAGGAAGAGGAGGGAGAGGAAGAGGAGGGAGAGGAAGAGGAGGGAGAGGAAGAGGAGGCAGTAGGACACAGGTACCACGGAGGGGGAAATTGGATAAACAATGGCAGAGGGACTTTGAGGGGAGAGGGAGGACAATACAGAAGGAGAAGGGAGAAGAGAAGAGAACACTCAGGATGTTTAAAAAACTCATAGAGAACTTTTTTAAAATAAATTTCCTTAGACATACATATGATATCGTGTTACACACACACACACACACACACACACACACACACACACACACACACACAGAGTATCTTTTAAATAGGATTACACATGAGGCAATAACGCTTCCCCAAGAGACATAGACTATCTAACAAAACTCCAGTGCCAGGCATGAAGAGTCTCCTTTGAGTTGTGGATCAGTGGGGTTCAAGAGACCCCTGAAGCAATCTAGGCAGATGCCATTGCCCTCAGGTCTTCCAGAACATGGAGTTGAGACCCCATTGCTGAGGAGCTCACACACTTTGGACACTGGGCTTGGAGGAATGGAGATGGAGCTGACCTGAAAGTTTCCTTCTTGAGGACTAAGTCTCAGAGGACAGGAAGGTGCTATATTAGCTGCCAATAGGAAAATCAACAAACAAAAACAATCAACAGCTCTATATAGCTATAAAGTTTACCAACCACAGCTATGACTGGCTCAGGAAGATAGTGTGAATGTTCCAATAGTAGCTTTTTTCTCTTGGGAGCAACTAATAACTGTCTAATTGGGCTTAAGGCCAGCTAAACAGGAGGTAATTACGCCAAGTATTATAAACCTATTCAACTACCTATGACTGGCAAGATCATGGACCCTTGAAGAGAGTCTACTCCTGCCACTTTTCCTAAACCAATATAATTTCTAACTGTATTCTAAATACTTATCCTTATACCCACAGATAATCTCTCACCCCACCATTAAAGAAGCTTCTTTTTGCAGCAGCTAGAGACTATTCTAGAGGTCCACAACTGTTCAAATGCAGAGAACAGAGAACTGTGGGAATGCAAGTGCCAGCCAATACATCTACAATGAAATTTCTATAGGGAACAGGGATAAGCCATGTTGTAAGAGCCAGAGGACCAGGATGCTGCTCCGATGTTCTATCTTCTAGACAAGGCAGGGGAGGAGCATCCATGAAATTCAAAAAGATCTGTATAACAACACCCATGGTCACGACAATATGAATAGAGAAAATTTCACAAGGCCTAGCCCTAGATGAAGCCCTACCATGACTACTGAGGGCGAACTGATTTCTCCAGATGAGCCCCTCTGATAGGTCCAACCTATCAGTCATCTCTGAATGATGTACATAGGAGCAACAATAAGTGGACTCAATAGGTTTTGAGAGATGAAGGAGAGAGCTGGAAATGGTGTAAATATAGTACCCATGCATGAAATTCTCAAAAAATTAAAATAAAAAAATAGATAATGCTTATAGCTATTGTAGTTACTTTAAAACAAATTATGAACTAGATAATATAGACAGAAGAGACTCTTTGTCCTCTCTCACTATATTGCATGTTAAAATTCTGTGTACATGTGTTTCCACATCAACAGCTTGCCTTGGACAAGTTACTTCTTTTTGTCTCAGTTTTCTTAACTATAAAATGGGTGAGAATAGTATCTCCCTCTGAAGTTTGGGAGACCCATTAAAAGAAGTATTAAATGTAAAACATTCAGAGTAGGTCCCAGCTACTTCAGGCAGCTATCAGTATTGTAAGGTGTGTGGACTGTAATTCTTGTTGTCCAAGTTAAGTGAATCAATGAATTAAACCAAGGTGGGGTTATGAGTTGTCACAAAATCCATAGACTTCGGAGTTTGCTGGCTTACTTCTGTGGTTTCCTTCTGTGCTGTTCAGAGTTGACATACCACAGCCCTTTGTATGTCCCGAGGGTGAGGACCAGACCTTGTTTGTAGTGGTGACAACACCAGAGGTCCCATAACCATGTCTTACAACCACATTCTCATGGCTGTGGGTCTGGCGAGATAGCTCAATGGGTTAAAGCACTTGCTACTTCAGGGCGATGGAGAAAGCAGCCCTGTCGGAGGGCTGCCCTGGAGTGCACTGGAGTGTACTGAAGGCCAGAGTTCATCCTATTCAACTGTAGCTGTCCCCTAGGAGGGGATGCCATGCTCACATAAAATGCTTTGTATTTTTAAGATCAAGAGCTCCCCTAGATTCTAGGTTTTGCTGACACCACACTCCCGGTTTCTCACCACCTAAGAAGACAGAAACCCCAGATGTCATGCAGACCACTTGTCAAATGCCTGATTGCCTTCTGTGGTCACCTGAAACCCCAAGTGAGACTCTCTTAAGGAAACCAATGCTTGCTTCTGTCTCTTGCTCTTGACGATGTCTGCACGGAGACACCCGTCTTCAGGATCACATGCTTGAAAATAAACCCCAAAGAGAATTAAGTATATATAAAAAAAAATCAATCTTTTCTTTTGGGTCCATGTTGTTTAGCTTATTAACATCTATTCAATGCCATTATTTGTGTTTGAGGATTTGGGTGAATTACTAATGAGCTGCAATTGTCAAATGGGAATGAATTTTATTGAGTGGAACAATGATGCAATGATTCCCATTGTACAGTAGGATCGCCATTGTTTTTAGAAGTAGCAGAATGCTTTTTAATGTAAGCAGATGCTTGCTCCATCATCACAATAGGATGATCTTTAAACTCTCCATGCATTCAGTCATCAGAATAATCTTGTGAAGGAGGAACTATTAAGCAGCCTCACTCTGCAGATAAGGGGGTTGCTTATATTCAGGGATGGCTTTGTCTATCCAGGGTATGGGAAAGATCTAAGAAAACTCTCTTGTTCTGCTTGCTTGAGTTATTTTTTTTAAACATTAATTTTAGAGGTTCCAGAGCCCAGAAATGCTGACTTCCTACTGGCTTATTCCTAGAAGACGCCTCTGACTGGAGCCAATGAACAGATGGAAGGCTGAGGTCCAGCAAGTGTTCTCTCCCCAGTCCTCCAGAGGAACGTTGGCTTTTTTTTTTTTTTTTTTTTAAATCTCCTCAGGTGCTCTGGGAAAAGGCAGTTGTTTGCTATCTCCTCCTGTTCTTGAGGAAAAATGGTGTCTCATGTATCCCAATAATTAATCGCACACAGTTAACTACTCCCAAAAAAACTAACAAGACTTGGGTCATAGAGTTTCTAGTCAGTGACTGTGCCCCAGAACCTCGAACATGTGGTGACACAGACAGTAACAGCCCACGAGTCTCAAGAGCATGCCACTAGACACTTAACTACACAAGGCCTGCCAACCTGGTATGCCCTCCTCAGCGTCTAACAGAAGCCTCGCACCTGTTAGAGACATCGCCCATCTTCTTCAGTCTGCTGGCATTCCACCTGCTACTTCGTGGCTACAGAGAAAGCAGCCCTGGGGTGGGCGAGCAGCCCTGGATGAGCTTTCCCACTTTCTCCAATAACTTTTTTTTTTCTATATACACACACATATATGAATGCAATATATATATAAATACATATTTTATTCTGATTACCATCTCCCTTACTTTCTATTACCTCCCCCCACCACCATTCCCCATCTCATCCTCTCTACAAGTCCCTTTCCCACATTCATTATCTTTTTGTTTTGTACCCCACTAAATGACCACGGGCTGGGAACTGTCCCTTCAAGTATGGTGAGCTCATTTGTGGCTTTATAACTGAAGACATGTCTGCCCCTCCTCCAGAATGTGTCGGTTATCTAGACTTCAGTAGAGAGGGGCAGGGCCACAGGAGCCCCCTTCCTAGCTCTGTTCATTGTTGACAGACCCTGTCACATACAGAGCCATTGTAGGCAGCAGCTGCCCCTATGACATCGTGATTGCATTGATGCGTCATCCCCAGGAGATAGAATTTCACAGTTCTTTTCCAAGATGTTCTGACTCATACATTCCTTCTGCTCGCTCTTCCATATCATTTCCTGAGCCTTAGATGGGGTGGTATTTAGAAGGCTCAGCATTCAGCTGTCATTTATTCTCAGCACCTTGAGCAGCCATTCATCTCTGCATTTGCTGACGTCATTTGTGAAGAGAAGTTCCTCTGCTTAAGTCTGAAAGCAGTATACGTCTTTGGGTATAAACAGAAATATTTGGAAGGCAGCCTGGTACTGTGTCAATTTATCTACCATAGGGCCGAAAGCATCCTCAACCACGGGTTTTTAACCAAGTATCAGGCATGTATTGTTTTTTGAGGAGTGGGCCTCAAAGCCAGAGAGTGCTTGGTTGTCCATGTCCTGGCTGTGCCACTATGGGAAGTTGGTATTGTGGTTGTAGGGTTTTCAGTGAGGTAAGACAACTGATGCCTTTTCTTGCCTGGCAGCCTGCATTTCGTCTTCCAGTAGTACAAAAGCGGGTGAGCAGGGAGAAAGCCGCCATCTCAGTTCCAGTACCGTGTCTTCAGCAATGGTGGACAATAAAGAGAGATGGAAACTGTTAATCAAGCGTACAGACACCATATGGGCGGAAAATTCATGGTCAGCTATATCTCCGATGGGAGATTAATATGTAGAATACAGAAAGAACAAACAAAAGCCCCCTAAAAAACAAATCCCAAAACCCAAACCAAACCAAACTACCACCAACAAAAGCCCAACTAAACATCAAGAAAACAAACAACCCAATTAAAAAATAATGGTCCATGGGTCTGAACAGAGAATTCTCAAGGGAAGACATACAAATGACTAATAAACATTTTTAAATGTGTTCAATATCTTGGCCATTGGGAAAATGCAATTTAAACTGCTATGCAATTCCATCTCATCCCGGTCAGGATGGCTACCATAAAAAAATCAAGTGGCAACAAATAATAGAGAGCATGTGGAGAAGAGGAACTCTTATTCACTGTTTGTGAGAATGTAAACTGCTGTAGCCACTGCAGAAATAAGAATGGGGGGTTCATAAACAACAACAACAACAACAACAACAACAACAACAGAAAAAAACCAACTAGAAACAGAACTACTATAGCTAAGCACTCCAGGGCATATACCCTAAGGACTCTGGATCGTACTACAGAGATTTTGCTCAATAGTATTCATTGTTGCCTTATCCACAATAGCCAGGGAATTGACTCAGTCTATATGTCTATCAGCTGACGAATGGACAATGAAAATGCAGCACACACACCGTGTAGAATTTTCTTCAACCATAAAGACAAATGAAATTCTTAAATTTAAGGTAAATGAATGAACTTGGAGGAAATTATACGGAGCAAGGTAACTCAGGCTCAGAAAGACAAACGCTGCCATATTCTCTCTCATGGGTCAATCTTAGCTTTTCATCTTTAGATTTACATGCTTAACCTGGAATACCTGTAGAAGATAGGAACTAGAATAGACTGGTTTGGGGTGGGGGATGGTTCAAGGGAGGGGGAATAGCACAACATACGTGATATGGAAACACAGAGAGGGGAGATACTAGGGTGGAGCATTTAAGCAGGGATGAGAACAGAGATGGGGAGTTACGGGAGGGAGGGAATGCTAATCAAATGAAGGGAGCATGAAAAAGCCATATGGAGACCTCCTCCCTTGTAAGTCAGCTAAAACATATGAGAGCCAGAAAGATGTAACCTTTATGGCCGAATTAATCCTGCAACTAACAGCCATGAGTCATTAAACAAAATCCCATGGCTGATATGGTACATCTCTCTATGAGTTGTTGGTCAGGGAGGCCGCAGAGGTTCTCAGTGTAATACAGGATCTTCCCATTCCTCTTTTTTTTTTTTTTTTTTTTTTTTTGCATGCCAGATCTTTTTTTTTTTTTTTTGAGTGGTTAGCAGTGGTGTGGGCTTGTGATTACAGAACCAGCCTATTCACAGGATCCCAAGAATATCTGTCCCCATGAACATTTCCTGATTTTTAAAACCAAAAAGTGATAGTGATTTTGCATCAGGAAGTTTCTAGTGGACTCAATATATAATAATATTAATCACATCAATAGAAGAGTTAATTTTAGAGTGTAGTAGCTCAGTATTTTTTTTAAAAAAAAAGATTTATTTTTATTATTGTTAACCATGTATATGTGTGTTGTTTATGGGTTTGTGCACATGAGTGCAGGTACCTGTGGAGGCCAGGGGCATTGGATCCCTTGGAGCTAGAGTTACAGGTGTCTCTGATTCCCCTGAAACGGGTGCTGGGAACTGAGCTCCTGTCCTCTGCAAGAGCAGTGTGTGCTCTTAATCACTGATCCAACTCTCCAGCCTCTAGCCCAGCATTTTTACTTGTTATTTCTGAATGTTTATTCTGCCTAAATGTTGTGAGTTTAGATGAACATGAATTAGATTATAACTGGTCCGTTTGTGTGTGTGTGTGTGTGTGTGTGTGTGTGTGTGTGTTTCTAGGAATTAAATGTATTCTGGGCAGGTGCTCTACCACTGAGCTATAACCCCAGCCCTCCAGTTACATTGTGTGTTCTATCATCCACCAGGTATTGATCACAGTACAGTTACATGTTGGTGGTTTTGACCACCACAGCTACACTGAGACACACACAAGTGCATATGGGTCCTGCAATAAGTAACAGTGTATAACAGTACAAAAGACTGAAAGGTGA
>CABHPP010139925.1:0-48791 GCA_902168425.1 Peromyscus attwateri | reverse complement strand
GTTTTATATATATATATATATATATGATATTGTAATCTAATAGTGATGTAAGAGTTTCTTGTGGGAATGCCAAGAAATTTGTTTGTAAGTTAAATTAATCTTGGTTTTTTATAGGATTATTCATACTTTATCTGAATGCTTTATGTAAATTTGAACAATTTCAGAATGAGACTCAGGAGTTTTAATTCAGATGTTTATAGACTTTCATTGTCTTTTTGAATATTGGAGGAAATGATTTTGAAAAACTTGATCTTTCCAGTCTATATCAGGCACGTACCTTTCTAGAAGACTCCAATGTATGTAAGTCAGACTGGTCTATCAAGGGAGCAAAAGGGTGTGGCAACCGTATGCCATTGTTCATTCCTATCAAAGGCAGGAAATTGGAGAGTTTGATGTGTGCCTTAAATCCTCTGCTTCTCCCCCTGCTGCCTTGTTTTCAATAGCCTGCTCATTTGGATGAAACCAATGAACAGGTATGAATAAGACACAGTGTTAGGGTAACTGGCCATGGATTGAACTGGCAAGAAAAATGCCTCAGTAACGGTCCCTCGTGCTTTGTGATTCCTGGTAGCAATAAAAATGTGGGTCAATAGATGATTTTGGTGGTGAGCCCAGGCATGCTTGACTTCAGGGCTCTGGATCTGTGTAGCCAAAAAATGTTCTATACTTTGAAGGGTCTCTCTTGTGCTTTGTTGTTATCGTTTTTAAATTTTAAATTTTAAATAAGGAGCCCCCACACATTCATTTTTCACAGTATCTACAAATTCCACAGTTGGCTCCATGATATAATATAATTTTAGTAGAAGAAACCTCTGCAGTTTGTGACCTGTGTTTCCCAGGAGAACGACAGTGTACCATTGTATAAAATGTACAAAAACTAACACTATCTTATTTTTGAAGAGTAGATAAAGCACTACTGTTTAAGTTGTTACCATACACATATTTAAAGAGTGTGATCTCTTTAATATCTTGCATGATATTATAGTGTGTAAATGACACTTAAATACGTATGTTGATCATTTTTAGTCATCCTGTTAGTTTGCTTTGCATTTGTTGATGTCTACCAAGGTAGGTGAGGCTTAATTTCACAGAAGGAATAATCGGACAACATATTAGTAAAGTAGACATTTACAAAGTTCAGTAAGTGGCTGGACAAAAGCTTTTCTGAATTAAATGACGAAGGTAAAGTATTGGTTATTTACTTAGTTCCTGGACCACTTCTTCCACTTCTAGGGTACCAAAGTAGGAAAGTGACTTTGATTGGGACATTCATTCCCAGACCTCCTACAGTGGCACAATGATTTTACCAGATCTGTTCCCTAAATTGCCATTCGTTTGTTTCATAGATTGTGTTTCAAAGATGCATTTGTTGTAAAACCAAAAAGCATGTCACTTGTAGTTGAATCAGCATCAGGTTGGCAGAGTTGAAGGCAACTTTGGCCTCACTGTTGTTTGGATTCAGTTCTCTAAATGTTTATTTCAAGCCAAATGTCTAACCAGACAGAAATCTGTGCTTGTAGCCGTTTATTGTGACAACAAATCCAACATTAGACAAACCAGTCTGGTCACAGACGATGCGTTAGCCTCCACGTCTTTAGCCAGTTTCCTTTCGTGGATTCCAATTTAAATCATTTCAATATGCTTTCTAGTGGAGAGTCCGATGAACTAGAAACAACACTAGAAAAAGAAGTGTTGTGTGAGCTTTTAACTCCTGTCCATTGCAGAAATGGTAAGCTTCGTGTTTTTATTAGGGCCAGACAAAATTGAATTAGTGATTCAATTTTTCAGTTTCACTTAAAATACTAAGATTGAAGCCTTGGAGTTAAACTTTTCATATAGGAAAAAAAAAACCTGATCTCTTTTTGGAATGAAGCAATTCAGAGACATATAAAGTGATTGCAGCAGTTCAGAATTCTTGGAGGAAGATCACCTTCCATGGTGGATGAACTTCCGGTATGTTAGATACCTCTACCTCTGAAGGCATTTGGCCTGCTAAATTGCATGTATTAAATCACTTTTAGTTTTTAAAGTTCTTATTTAAAAGAATATAGAATGAAAGTATAAACTTTATGGCCTTTACTAATAGGGCAATACATCTGCCAATTCAGAAACTCTGCCAACTCTTCCTCCGTGGGAAGCACCGTAAGTGAGGCTATTGAGTGGTGGAAGTTGCATTGCTGTTGAAATGTAAAGGGTTTCTAATGGTACTCAGGATTTCTAGAGCGTCTATGGAAATCACCCAGTGGTTTCTGAAGTGTGTTTAAAAATGTATGTTTAGGAACATGGTGTACCTGCTTTAGTTCATGTGAGTTACTTTGAGGAGGATTTTTATCTCTATTAACTCATGAGATCCTAACAAATACAAATAAAAATCAATTAGAAGATTAAGTCAATTCACATGGTTCGTATGGTTATGGATTCACAGGCAATTCTTCATATTTATCGTTTTGAACTGTTTCCTAGGTGAACAGGGTCCCTATATAGTTAACAGAATAATGCTTCGGTAAGCATTCTATAAGCATTTACTTTCTAGAAATGCTCACAGTCTACATGTTCATAGAAGAGTAAGTAGATCCAGACTGAGTGAGTGACTTACAGGTTAAAGCTCTTGCTCTCAAACATGAATGAAGTTTGAGTCCTAGAGCCCTTATAAACACCAGGCAAGACTTGGAATTATAGTCTGGGAAGGCAGAGACACAGGAACCCCTAGCTCTATCAACAAGCTATAGATTTGATTGATTGATCTTACCTTATGGAAAAAGGTGAAGAATAAGCAAGGAAGATTATAAATATCAACCTTGGGCCTCCTCAAGCACTCACACACATGTGCATGCTCACACATGCAAATACTCATGTGCATGGTCGTTTTTGACAATGTATTTGTAACTAAAGGTCATCATGATTAGCGGAAAAAGGCTTGGCACAAAAATAAACATACTTCATTGTCTAATATATATGTGAAATCTAAAGACATTGTCCTCCTAGAAATTGGGAGTAGAATGTTTGTTACCAAAGACAGGAAAGAGGTGAGGTGAAAGATATATGTAGAAATGTTCATTGATGGATATTATATTCCACCTAAATATCAGCAGGAAGTTCTATTGTGAGTTGGGCAATTGTGGACAACAGGAATGCACTATATATTTGAAGAAAGGATTCAACAGTTGTAAAGAAATACGTTTAAAGAGATATTTAATCTGATTTACATTTTATAACACAATATTCACATACATAGAAATATCACATAGTATTATGTGAATGTGTACAATTTATGTTTTGTGCATCTGTTGAATATAATAAAAATTAATTTAAAAAGGAAAACATGTTAAAATGTATATATGTTTCATTTTTTTCAGTTTAATTTTACCTTCTCAAGTATTTGTGATGGTTAGTAATATTATGAAATTCCAGATGCACCATGCTGTCTATGGGGATGTGTTTCCTCTTATGCTTGACTTCATAACTCTGTATATCCTAACACAAATTGACGCATTAACAAATATATAATATTTATCATTAAAGACAATTATGATTACCATATACTTTTTAATAAAGACATTCAGATATGCAATTTGATGATTATATAGTCATATGGAATTATCTTATCTCTTTTAATTTAAATGATTACATCTAAAATACTAGGAAATCAAGAAGATGAAAGAAAAGTTGGTATTTCTTTCAAGTTTGTTAACTACACAATGGATCAGATTTTTTTTCTGTAGATGAAACCTAGATTTATTTCAGTGTTTATGTCAATAACTAAAATATATGAAATGAAACTGCAGAGTGCTTTGCCATTTAGTCTAAATAATCATTCCACAGTGAAATTTGTGTTTCATGTGATGTTTTGTGATATACAGATTTAGTTGTCCATTTGCTACTGATCTATAATGATCCACATTTTCCTTGTATCATTCACCAATTTACCAACATGTTGGAGGCTGATGAATGTGACTCATGGTGTCAACAGAGAGGAGCCAACAACTCATTCTACAAATTTAATAGTGAAAATGCTTAATGAATTCTCAGCATGAGAATGTGATTAGCAAAACTCTTCGGTTATCCCATGTTATAGATTAGACATCGTTGCTTTGCTTGGGGTAGGCTTTTTTTTTTTTTTTCAGTGATGCACTTGTTTAGTGGACACTGCTGGATCTTAATCTAGTAAATGTATTTATCTCTGGAATGTATGTTTTTCTGAAATAAACATCACTATGTACATATTAAAGTCATGCATATATACTCTATTAAGACTTGTGTAGATTTTGAAATGGTGAAAATAAAATAACTCATAAATCTCAGGGACTTAAAAAACATCAAAGACTTACTTTTCTTGTGTGTCATGTCCATTGATGGATGTCTGGGTACTGTGCTTGGTACTGCTTGCATACTGTGATACCTAGGTTCCTGGAGCAGCAACATTTAGAACTTGGCAGATATGCCAAATGGAAATGGGAAGGTGGTATATTTCAACTGGCCTTCATGCCATTCCACTTCCATTTCATTTAGGCTGCTTCAGATGGCCACATGAAAATTTGATGGAGCAAGGAAAGTACAGTCCTAGCAGTGGCTTGAGGAAGAGAGAAAAATGTTACTGTATAATTATAGTTAACATTAAGTTTACAAAATGTATTTGAGTACAGCTATTGGACAAAGGCGACAAGCAAAACTCTTTGAGCATCCTCTGTTACAAACTAGAAATCACTGCTTTACTTGGGATAGATTTTTACAAACATCACACTTGTAAAGTAGGATATGGAAGCTATTCTTAAGAGTTGGCCATTGTGAGACTATATACACATATCAACTTTAGCAGTATTAATGGTTTTTGTTTTTCAGTTGAGGCAATCAATAAAATTATGAATGGATATGGAGTAACAACTATGTAGGAAAGGAGACCTTTCACTAGAATTTGTGTATTTTATTCCTGTTTAAATCTTTCATCTTATAAATACATCTTAATGAAATGAAAAATTATTTTGAAAACAAAGTGTAAGTGTACTTAGTTGTATTTGATAATTGCACAGTGATTATAACTATGCACTTAAAAAGTTTTAGTGAAAGCAATTCTACTTTATTAGCTATAAAGACAACTAGCCAAAACTTTGATTTGAAGGATACACTAGCCAGATAACACAGTTGATCCAAACAAGTGCTTGTTGAGTTCTGGAATGTATCAGTGCTGACAACTTATAATAATTTTATAATTTTAAATGAGAAAGTTCTAGTGCATTTCTGAGTAAATTTAGACAATATCTAGTAAAGTTCTGGTTCACAAATTGTACTGTATAAAAGAATTATCTGGAGAGATTTATAAAAATCCTAGCACTCAGGACTGAACCCATAGCCAGAAAATCAGATGCTTTTCTGGGAACACTGGAGAGAGATTGCCCAGACATCAGTATTGTTGAAAAATCCTCAGGTGATGCTAGAGCATGACACTTCAAGAATGACTACTATAGAAAATATGGGATGTGTTATAAGCTTTTCCAATTAAAAATTATATCACTGAAAGTAGTTTAATGTGTATTAAATACATTTTAATATATTTTTATATTATTTATTATGTTTTATATTTTAATATATAATTTAATATATTAGTTACTTTTTGTTTTTCCTAATAATATAAATCATTCAATTAATTGAATACACATAAATATTTTACAGATCTATCTTTAGAAGAATTTCCACCTAAATTTTCTGGTTTTCAGTAGACTTAACCTGATGTGTAATGATAATTACATAGTTCCAAAACAAAACATTTGATATCCTAAAACTTCTACATCAATTATTAAGGAAGGTATTTGATATACTTATGGGGAATGATCATCTGTAGGATGTAAGTTGGTATGGTGTGAAAACTTCAACTTCACTAAGGTAACTTAGTTTGTTTTGCTGTTTAAAGTTTATTCTTAAAAGGCATGCTTTACATATGGATTTATAAAGACACAAACACAAACATGTAGCTGAATGTTTCCTGTGTCCACCAGGCTCCTGCAGCCACTCAGACCCAAAAAAACACACAGAAACTTATACTACTTTTAAACTGTATGGCCGTGGCAGGCTTTTTGTTATCTAGTTCTTATATCTTAAATAAACCCATTTCTATTAATCTATAAGTTGCCACGTGGCTTGTGGCTTACTGGTACTTTTACATCTTGCTTCCTCTGTGTCTGGCTGGCAACTCCTGACTCAGCCTTCCTGTTCTCAGAACTCTCTTCTCTGCTTGTCCCTTCTATACTTCCTGCCTGGCTACTGGCCAATCAACATTTTATTTATTGACCAATCAGAGCAACACCTTCACAACATACAGAGCTATATCCACAGCACAAACATATATATTTGCATTAAATACTTAACTGCATTTTATATAAATGCAAAATGCAGATAAGTACAAAGTAGTTATGTTACAATGGTGAAACACATGTGTTTTGCAATGAGTTTTCTTGGGCTGAAACCTTGGGTTCCTCAGTTGCTAGCTTTGTAAGCATAATTAATTTGTTTAAACCTCTCATGCTTAAGTTTTCTCACCTATGGGAAGCAGGAATTATATATATATATATATATATGTGTGTGTGTGTGTGTGTTATTCATTGGATTTCTGTGAATATTAAATGAATAAAAACTGCATTCAGTGGCCTGACAGTTAACAAGTTCCCAATAAATTTTCATTGTTATTTTAGTTTTATATTCAGGTCTTTTGTTTCATATTTCCAGGTATAAATCTGGTATTGTTCTTAGCATTTTTTTATTCTGATGAAAGATAAGCAGTCATTTCCCACGGTAGAATTAGCTTAATAATGCTAGCATTTAGAAGGAGAAGTGTCTAGCATGGGCAGATAGGCAGTGGAGCTCAGAGCAGGCTCCAAACGAAGATAAGACAAACTATTTTAGGGAATTTTGTCCTGTTGTGAGATGAGGTGGGGTTGAAGAGTACAGGGAGAAGAGCACATGCTAAGCAACTGGAGTAGGTGTTGACAGCCTGGCATGCTCAGGAAACTAAGATAGTTGAGAATGGAAAGAGGGGAGAGCTGTGTCTCCTGGACCTCTTTGTGTCTCACCCTAAGGAGTCTGTGTTCTTTTTTCTGGATGGTAACAGAGAACCTCTGAAAACCAGATAATGCAAGTATTGGTATTTTTGGAACCAATAATCAATGCACATCAAATGCATTATTTCAAATGACAAGCAAAGTTAGTTACAGTCCAGGATGAGTCTTTGAAAGGTTTTTAACAGTAGCAACAAAGGTAAATGCTTCATTAATGGACCTGTCCTGTACTCTTCATTCAGCCTGGCTTTTCTATCATCTTAAATCATTTAGTCCTTATAATGAAAACTAGATAACTATAATATGTATAATCATCTTTTATCTGCAATTTGTAACAGCACGTAAGTAGTAGTAATTTACTCTCTAATACAGCTTTTAGCCATATGTTCAGCTCCTATTTTCACCAAGAAATTGGTCATTTCATCTTCCCAGAGTGAGTGACCATGCTTGTTCCAGATCTGTGGTCATATTTTCCATCTAAAGTGAACCTATTTTTGTAGTTTCCTTTATACTTACAGAGAGTTCTTCTTTGTACATTGAATTACTGGGACATAAGATATTACTTCTGGCAGATATTTGAAGGCAAAAATGTCCTAAATGTCATCTATAGTCAAAGGTACATGAGAAGTTGGTATGAAATTTCAGGGACTCCTTTTTGGTAGCTCTAAAAATAAAATAGGATATGCTGCCATGGGACAAAATACTAAGCTTAAGATAGCAAACAGAATCCATGTTAGAATAAATGCAAAGCAACATATATATTTAATTTGTTAACTCTTTTCATTTTGTGATAATATAGATTCCAGGTGTTCATCAGTTAACACTATGTGTGATGTTAGGATTTTCCTTGAACATTCTTAGAATTTAGGATTTTTTCTTTTCTTTTTTATGTTTTATTTATTTACTTTAATTGAAAATAGATTTTTTTCATACAGCATATTATGATAATGGTTTCCTTTCCCCAAACTCCTCTTCAAACCTCCCAATTCCCCACCCACCCAGATCCACACACTTTCTTCCAGTCTCCCATTGGAATACAGACATCTAATCATCATAGTGATGATAATAAATAATAACTCTTTACCACTACCTTGAACATGTTGAGCTCATGCAATGTTTGATAAATTATGTCACTATTGCAACCAGTTATTAAATAATGGTTATTGTTGGAAGTTGTAGCAGTGATACTGATTTATGTCAATATGGCATATAAACTCAACAATCTTCTGAAAGAGGAAGTCCACCGTGAAAGACAAATGATGTTATGTTAAGAAAATTGGATTTTCATTCACAGTATAATTACTAAACTCCTTCTGTATGGCAGCTCCCTCCATGCCAGCATGAAATAAGATGCTTAAAGTGTGATAGTTATTCTTGAAAAATATAAGACTATAAAGAAAAATAGACTTTATAATCAATTATTAAATAAATAAGCCACCTTCTCAGACATTTATTCTTTCCACATTGTATAAGGCAGAAATGAAAACTCCAACTCCAAAATTATATTATCTAAATATAGTCCAGGCTAATTTACGTAAATTATACTGTAAACTACTATATCTTGGCTGGGGGGTGGTGGTACATACCTTCAATCCCATCACTTGGGAGACAGAGGCAAGTGGATCTCTGTGAGTTTGAGACCAGCATAGTCTATAGAGTCAGTTCCGGGACAGCTAGGGCTACACAGAGAAATCATGTCTCGAAAAACCAAAAAACAAAACAACAAAAATAACTTTATCTCGTATGCTGTGTATGTGTACATATATATTACTTAAAAATTATTTATAAACTACCGTTAGCTTCAGTTCTATTATCTCCACAAAATCATATTCAAAGCACCATGTGTTGGAGATAGTGTTTTTACACTAACCATTAGCTACGTAATTTTTCTCAAAAATATTTGTTGAATAAAAGAATAAATTGATAATGAATGAACAAATAATTATGTGTGAAAGTAAAAGGGAAATGTAATTATTTTTCTGTGATACACATAGGATTTCTTAATATTATTTATGCAACATCATTAACCTTTGAAGGAAAGTTTCTTGATACGTTTGTAGATGTGATACCTCTGTCTTTGTAATAAATAATACACAAGGTGTTTTGTACATGTTGTCCAGTTAATTCAGGCTAACATCTTGAAAAATGATGGTGAAATGCCCAAATGATGGCATTAGTAACAATCGCTGCTGTTATTCTGTTTTCTACAGTTCTGACTGACACACACGTGTGTGTGTGTGTGTGTGTGTGTGTGTGTGTGTGTGTGTCTGGGTGTGTTTGTGTGAGTGTATGTGTGTGTGTTTGTCTGTGTGGAGGTGTATATTTGTGTGTGTGAGTTGTTTGTTTGTGTGTGTGTGTGTGTGAGAGAGAGAGATATGTGCATGTGTGAGTATGACAGAGAGAACTGAGTCACTAGAGTAGGCCTTGTTCAGCACTACTGTCAGGATTCTGAATGCTTCTACCATCTATGTTACATTGAGTCCCTTACATAACTATAGCCACTTTTCGTCCAAGCTTCCGTCATCTCTAATTCCTTTCCTCTAAGTTTATCTCCTCTCTTATCCCTGAGCACTGTTAATTTATTATTCAGTTCTGAAAAAATTGTCCTTTCAGAACTTTTTATGAAAATAGACTCGTGAACCATGCAACCTTTGGGAGTTTTTCGTCTGCTCATTCATCATATTTCTCTGTAGTTTTAGTAGGTTATACGCTTAACAATGTTTTCTTCTTTGAGATTAACATCATGCAGTCCTCATGGTTAGACCATTTACCTGTAAAAGCATAGCTAGGATGATTTCAGTTTATAGTACAAGTAAAGCTTCTATGATCTTAGCATGGGGACTTTTACATGAACCTGTTTTCATAAGTCTGGAATGAATGACCAATGCTACAGTTATGGGAATATATATCACATATGTAGTTTTATAAGAAACCTACAACTGTTTCACAGTGCAGGTAGCACTGTAAGTAAGAGTCACTTTGCATCCTTGTCAGCATTTGGTGTTGTAACTCCTTTTTTGCTAACTACTCAAAGACTCTTATGACAGTATCATTAGCTTTCTAAAGTAAAAAAAAAAAAAAAATTTTTTTTTGAGAATTTCTTGAGTGCAATAATTCAGTCTTATTATTCTCATGCTCCACCCCTTTATCTCCTTCCTACCCCAGAAACCATGAAAGCTCTTTTCTTTACAGGTCTCTTCTTCATACTTTTATTTTTTATTATTCCTGAGTTTAGCTAGAGCTGTCTTTGTGATTGTGGGTATGGAACCATCTAAATGTCCAAATGGGCTCACCAGTAGGTAAATATCTAAAGATAATGGCTCCTCTCTCAGAATCCACCATTAGCCTGTATTTCAGCAGGAATGGGTAGGTCCCTATAAACCTCCTCCACATTCATAAATAGTTGTTGATAGCTCCTGCTTTGGATCGACCCAATACTGTTAGTTCATTATTGTGATAGCCCTGAACATAAAATTAAATAGGCCTCCTATCTTTTGGTTCATAAATTCTTTGTCTTTGTTTCGGCAACATTCCTTGAACTTTAAGGAAATGATATAAATGTGATATTCAGTCCTGAGCACTCAGCCCTTCCTCGTTCTCAACACCTTAAGGAGCCACAAATCTCTGCATTCTCTCCCTTCATTGTAGAGAAGATGTGATGATTAAGACAAAGAGCATTTCCTATGGGTATAAACAAAGGTGTTTAGAAGGCAGTTTGACACATGTCCTTTTACCTAAAATTGGTAAACCCCTCCTCACCTCAGTCTATCACTTCCTCAACCATTGTTTTTTCAACTACATATATCATGTCCTGAATCTAGTCAGAGAGCATTTGGTTACACCTATAACAGCCCACTATAGTACAAGTGGGTACATCTTGCCTGGTAAGTTGGTATTGTAGTTAGTAGGTGTAGCTGGAGAGCTTCTCTCCAGGTCCCACCAAGCCCCACAGTCCTACAACCCACGTATAAAATAATCACTCAGACGCTAATATTACTTATAAACTGTATGGCCGTGGCAGGCTTCTTGCTAACTGTTCTTACATCTTAAATTAACCCACTTCTATAAATCTATACCTTGCCACGTGGCTTATCAGCATCTTTACATGCTGCTTGTCCTGGCGGTGGCTGGCATTGCCTCCTCCTCCTTCTTCCAGTTTCCCCAATTCTCCTTGTCACACCTATACTTCCTGCCTGGTCACTGGCCAATCAGTGTTTTATTTATATAGAGCGATATCCACAGCAAGTAGGGATCACAACTGAGTTAGACTAGGGATACCTTTTCTCATTCAGCAGCTTGCATATCACTTTCCTACATTATGAAAGTAAGCCAGAAGGATAAATCAGTCTGGGCTTGATTTCTCTATAACTTGCAGTCAAGGTTTATGGTGTGTTTTGCATTATAGTCTAATCATCTCTGCCTGTGTGGCAATTGAGGGGTGGGAAGAATTGTTTGATGGCCTTGGGGGCCTCCTTGACCAGAAACTCCTAAGGAGATATCACAGGCTTGGCATTAGGAGGTATTTAATAACTGATGGATTCTAGAAGCAGCACTAATGAACCAAACAGGGTAGCTTTCTTCCGATGCTATCCTACTTTTATTTGTACAAGTTGGCTTACGAAATAAAGGTTTCTGTAGTCTTTTGCGTGCACAGTTGATTTTGTTCAACCCTCTCTCCTCACCTACTCATCACATCCACAGCCTTCTGTCCCTGCTTGAAACCTTCTGCTGTCCTAGTTAATGTTCAATTGCTGTCAAGAAACACCGTGACCAAGATGACTCTTATAAAAGAAAACATCTGATTAGGGCTTGCATAAAGTTTTAGATTGTTAGTCCATGATCGTTCTGGCAGGTAGTAGACAGGCATGGCATTGGAGCAGCAGAAGAGAGCTTTACATTCTGATCCACAGGCAGCAGGCAGAGAGGAGACACTGGGCCTGCCATTGGTTTTGAAACCTCGAAGCTCACCCCCAGATGGCACACTTTGTCACTTCCTCCAACAAGGTCATGCGTCCCAATGCTTCCCAAACCGTTCCACCAACTGGAGACCAAGCATTCAAACATGAGTATATGGGGCCATTCTTGTTCCATCTACCATACTCCAGTATTTTTTATCTTTATATATGTCACTTATGTTCTAATAATCCTCCTGCCTTAAAGGCATCCAGTACATGTCTAGTTTCATGGTTTCTACAGGTGCTGCGAATTAAACATAGAGATCTAAAGATTCAAATCTCCTTGGCTTTTCATACTGTTTGTGTGGTTTTTTTTTTTTTTTTTGCATTGTTCCCCTGGACATGTTGACTTCTTTCATTGGTTTTTATGTCTAATGTGAGACTTTAACCTACCTCGGGTTGGATGAGGGAAAGGAACTATATGATTGGAGCTCAGCCAAGGACAGATAATACCTGAGCTACTTGATTGGAAGTAGGCCTGCAAGTGTGGAGATAGTGCTGGGGTGGTGCAATAATGGCACTTATATCATGTGGTAACGAGTACATACAGGTCGATTTGATTTTCTAGGTATTAGGAACAGAGGAGCAATGCACATGGATAGTGAGCAAGTAACTCTCTAGGATGATGTGGGGTCATTTGGGTGTAAACTTAGGAGTGATACAGATGAGTTATAAATTCGTGGTTTCTATCATTATAAATAATTCATAATTTATGCTTAGCTTTTTCCTTTGGTATATATGGTTAGTCAGGTCCTGGGAAACTTGCATAGGTCATTCTTGTACCATTTATGTGTGCAGATACATTTTAATGATCAAAAAAAAGACAACAAGAAAAATCTTTATAAAGCATTTGTATTTCAAATCAGTTTTTGCAGAAAAGGCACAGCTAATAAAAAACATTTATTTAGCAGCCAATCCAGAAGTAAGCTGTTATATTGGGTTTTTATCTTTTCATATATATATTATCTTGCTTGATCCACACAGCAACTCTGTGGGGAAGTCATGGTGCTTTGCAAATGAAGAAATTGTGACTGAATTACTGGAGAAGTCTTATCCATAACTCCACAACTAATAATGTTAGAATAGTGATGAGCATCCATATCTAATCTCAAGACATTCGGTCTAGTGAGACCTGGAAATCAGTGCACAGGCACTTGGTAAATAATCAAGTACATGCTTAATTTTTAAGATGAATATTCACTGTGTGACACTCTCATATAGCTACTTTCAAATTGAGATTAAGTGATGAAACTTCAAGATCCAAACATAGCATCCTCTACCTAGCAGATCAATTATTTTATATTTAGGTAACATGTGTTGGTGCCTACTAGGAGAGGTATTCTTTAAGGTTGTTCTATGTACATGCAAATATGAATTGATTTTTAGTAAACTGTAGTAAGACATTAAGGATTTGTTACCTACTCACCCCAATGTTAATAACTAAATCAATGAATATCTTATCTTTTTAAAATGTGTATTTTTGTTAAAGATTAAAGCTAAACACAATAGATAATATTTACTGCTCATATAATGGTTAGTTGAAATGTCTTGTACATATATTGATATTCAGGAAAGCAGATCTATAAAATCACTTCTTTATGTGCTCAATATTGTGATCCAGATCTGAGCTACAGACACAAATGATTTTCTAAGATTGTATATGTAAAATATATGATCAATGGGAAATTTGCATAATTTATATAAGTTGTTATGACCTAAAAGTAAATTATTCATAATATTTTATTAAAATAATCATTTAGGTACAGTATTATCTTTTATTGGTGGTTGATTTTAAATCACATTTGTTCTATAAAAATAAAAATTTGGGTCTCAAATTTTCCCATCTCCCTCTTTTATTTTCATAGTGCATCATTATTGCTAGTAAGTCTTCCTTCCAGTGTCTCCCCAGATCTACCCTGTTCTTAGGGGCTTCACTACTCTGTACATTACTGCCTTGCAACTGCAGTAGACACCTGGCTAGATGGCTAGTTCCTTTCCAAATCCTCTTCAATACTGGCCAGCATGATGTCACATGCAAATAGGATCACATTGCTCTCATGCTTCCAGAACTTTAAGTTGGTGCCATTGCCTTTTGGACAAAAATCTCCCTTTTTGCAGAGGGAAAGGACTTCTCATTGTTTTAGTGGTAGAGCTTGGTTCTTTCACCCCAAGTATCCAGTTCCATTCCTACCTGACTTTGCTCAACTCCTCTCATGATGACCTGCCCTGACTAAGTCCGTAACCCGTCCTTCTGTCATGCTACTCACATCTGTCAAAATGTCTCCGTAATTCTTCTGCAGAGGACGTTTAAGGCACACTTAGATCCTCTTATGGTCTTGACTCTGTGTGCTGTGCCTTGTCATTTTAATTTGTTCTTCTGCTCTTCTTCCACTATCCTACAAGATTCCCCAGCAGTAACCTGCTGTGTCTATTGTTACATATTCTACTATGGCTAGAGCATAACCAGTGCTCAATAAGTCTCCATTTAGTGAATCATAGAGTGATTAAGGTCTTCGTGTCGATAAACATTTCTTTGGCTATAAATCGGGAAGACAAGACTTCTGATTAGCAACCCTTACATTGATACAGGTCTCAGTGGTAACCCTCACACACACTCTAGTACAAACAAATGCTAATGAACTTTTTTTAGACTTCTCTACCATTTTGACTCTCTGATAAATGATAATTGAACTATAAACTCCTAAGCCTGGTGTCTTATCTTAAAATATATAGGACTGGCAAATAAAATGTAGATTCCATACAGAAGTTTAGATAGGACAAAGTGGAAATTTTAAGCACAGACCAGAATAGAAATGATTTCATTGTGTCATATGCAAATTTGGTAATATTTACTTTTTTTTAAGCCTGGACAAATTATTTTTGTTAGATTTCAATTAAGTTTAATTTTAACATACTTAATGCAATTCCCTATTTTTTTCTGAAATATAATGTGATATTTTGATAGCATATATTTGGATAAGAATCAATGAGTTTTTGAAACTTCTTATTTTATGTTAATTCCTTCATTTATGCCTCTCTTGAACAATCCATCATAATATCAGGCAATTGCAAGGGCATGTGATATCTTTCTTTCAAACATGATTTCTTTAAAGAATACTACATCTTTAGTAAAAAAAAAAAAAAAAAAAAAAAAAACTTGTAAATGTGATTGATTAGGTCTAAAAGAAAATTGCACAGTACAATATTGCTATTGGGTCAATATTAGAAGGATCTTACAATGATTAGAGCTCTCCTGAAACTTCCTCTTCATCTGCAGAATGGGGAATTATTCTCAAGATAGGGATAAAGAAGTGTTATAGACACTATGCTTTAACAGACACTGGTGTCGATATGTAAACGACAAAGTGCATATTGGGAACTTTAGTTTGATCCTAGTATAGCTTAAGTCAGTACTGTTAACACTTTTTTTCTGAGTAACCGACTCATCAAAAACAATGAAACTGCCTGGAGAATTTCTCTGTAGCTCCCGCCAAGCACCACCAGTCCCAGAGCCCACTTATAAAATAAACATACAGACGCTTATATTATTTAAACTGCTTGGCCATTAGCTCAGGCTTATCATTGTCTAGCTCTTACTCTTATATTTAGCCCATTTTTATTAATCTATACTTTGCCACGTGGCTTGTGGCTTATTGGTACCTTACATTTTCCTTGTCCTGGCGGTGGCTGGCAGTGTCTCTTGCTCCACCTTCCTGTTCCCTCAATTCTCCTCTCTGTTAGTCCTGCCTATATTTCCTGTCTGGCTACTGGCCAATCAGTGTTTATTTATACAGAGTGATATCCACAGCACTGCCCCTTTTCTTCTTTTTCAAAAAGGAAGGTTTTAATTTTAACATAGTAAAATTACATATAACAAAATAATTATCAAGCAAGAATTACAGTTATAATATTAAAGAAGATATCCTATCTATTTTATATTTGTGAGTTTAAGGTTTTATATCTAACTTATCTTTTATCATAACTAAGGAAAATTGTAACTCTCTAATTTCAACTACATCAAAGGCCTCAGGAGGATATAATTTTACCTGAGAAATGGGAGAAGGATGCAAGCAACTTTCGGGAGTCTTGCAGGGTAGACAGAGACAGCTGGCAGCCTGGATAGTCATCCAAAATTCTCTTGTAAATTTGGGGCATCTGTCTTCATCCCACAGGCCCAGAGTCTCTCAGTCACTTTTTTTAGTGTCCTGTAGAATGTCTGGCAGTTTCCTTTGCAAAGCAGGAATCTGAAAGACCGTTTTGTCAAGCAAAGTTCAGTGGTCACCTTTTTATGGGTCTTATACGTCCAGTCGATCAAGCAGTCCAGGCAAGAACAGTTTCTTGCCCAAATAGCTATTTTTGTCAAGGTGAAGATAAACTCCATACGGAGTGTCTTCGATGCCCATTCTCCTCTCTGAAGTAAATCAGTGCTGCCAGGACCAGATAGGTCTCACTGTCCAGAAAGTATAAATTTTTAAAATATTTTAAATGCCATATTCTGTAGGTCTTTGAAGTATTTGAAGATTACTTATCTATCTGAAATATATCTATGTATATCTAGAAGACTTAACTAACATGGCTACGAGTATGATTATCATAGATGACTAATTATTAATCTATTTTTTAATTATCCATTACATTTTAAATGAGCTGTACAAACATAACACCTTAAACAAGAGTAGAAATATACACACAGTATAACAAAATTAACTTTAAGTTTGTATCAATAAACTAAAGTCTATACCAAATGTAAAACACTTTAAACAAGTTGTTCTTTAATAGTAGGTTCATTAATCTACCCTTTTGTACTATCATATCTATATCCTATATATCTATTTCCTTTTCTTCTTTAGAAAGAGATTGCATTTATAATCAACCTGTTTTAAATAAAAATATTGGTTTTTCTCTGTCCCACACCAGAGGGCTCTTCTGATATGGGACAAAAGAATCTTTTAACCTTTTATTTTAGGAATATGTTTGGATTTAGAGAAGGAATGAGCCAATTCCATCTCCAAAGCCAACATGGTATATTTGGGAATTTGGGCGTAGCTTCTCTTACTACTTTCTACTGGAGGGGGGCGCTGTATCTTATGGGGACACAAAGAAAATTTTTAGGATTATGGAGTAGTCCATGAGGGTGTATAGTCTATAGTCTGAGCCAGTTGCCTTGAATCCGATCTGGATGGTGGATTATCTGGGCCATGGTATCATCAGAGACCTTTCAGGGGGTCTTGGCTGGTCAAACCTGATGTATCTTAATCTGGAACAAATCCATAGCCTCTGGCTTTCTGTGGAAATAAAAGCAGAGCCTCCTTTCCAAAGCAACATATCCTTACATACAAATTTTGAAGTCAAGGTACCTTTAAAGTATACATTTTGGCATAACTCGACAGCTTTGTACAATCAAATGTTTTTCTTCAGTTACGAATATCAAAGAGAACATAATCCAGATTCTCTGTGTGATAGCCATCTTTATGTGGCTCATTACCTTTACTGTTTCTTTAAAGACTTTATTTTTAAAAACTATCTATTTGTTTATATAACTGTATATATTCCTTTTTCTCTCTCTTTCTAGGCTACCTACATTTTTACATACATTGTAAACTATTCCATCTGAATCAGTCTTATTGTGAACCTATTGCTTTAAACTGTAGCATTCTAAGACTAAAACGGCACTGTGGCTGTTGGCTCGGCCCACTTTAGTTTCCCAACATGGCGGTGGTACATTTTCCGCCAGCTCTGGGAGCCATCAACTCTCAGAAATAGTGGGTCTATGTTTCTATTAAAGCAGTGTGTAGCCCAGAAACCTCTTTTTTTTTTATACTAGTAAAGTCTAAATCTACCACACAGCGTAATGTGCCGCTGGCAGACGCCTCATTCCCGCCATACTGCTGGTCAAACGTGAATGCCAGGAACCCGCCAACTTGAGAGAGACAACTAGGAAGCTGTTTTTAGCTCCGTTTTAGAATCTTTTTTTTTAAGGTTTAGGTGGACACTCTTGTCCCCACGTTGGGCGCCAATTGTAGCTGGAGAATTTCTCTGCAGCTCCCTCCAAACCCCACCAGTCCCAGAGCCCACTTATAAAATAAACATACAGACACTTATATTATTTAAACTGCTTGGCCATTAGCTCAGGCCTATCATTGTCTAGCTCTTACTCTTATATTTAGCCCATTTTTATTAATCTATACTTTGCCACGTGGCTCGTGGCTTATTGGTACCTTACATCTTCCTTGTCCTGGCAGCAGCTCCAGGCAGTCTCCCCCTCTGCCTTCCTCTTCCCTCAATTCTCCTCTCTGTTAGTCCTGCCTATATTTCCTGTCTGGCTACTGGCCAATCAGTGTTTATTTATACAGAGAAATATCCACAGCACTGCCTGATTTTGCAACTCTTTGTTGTCTTGAAGATGCTATAGATATACTAGATAAGACTTAGGGGTTTTTATTTTGTTTGAGTTATTCATCCGAATGCATGAGCTTCATGCACATAAACTTTTACAACAGTCCTACAATGTAGATAGGTGTCTTAAATATCTGTACTTGGAATGCTGGCATCTTGCAGTTTACTTTGAGTTTAAACCCAATAAGTAGTCTAACTTTAAAATCTGTAAACTTTATGACTTTGCACTTAGGATTTAAAAAGAACAGAAAAGAAAAGAGAAAGAAAGACAGAAAGAAGGAAGGAAAGAAAAGAAGGAAGGAAGGAAGGAAGGAAGAAAGAAAGTAAGAAAGAAAGAAAGAAAGAAAGAAAGAAAGAAAGAAAGAAAGAAAGAAAGAAAGAAGGAAGGAAGGAAAATAAATATGTCTGAGGAATTTAAGTAACCTTGGAGGATCATTCCTGGAGGTATTGTGAATTATTTTATTGATGGGCTTCCAATAATCTTCCCAAAAGTATAAAATTGTGTCTAGCCTTATAAGTCACCTGTGGAATGCATTAGAGCATGTTAAAGGATTATATTGGTGACATATTCTGTGCTTTCTGACTGTCTAGACACATACTTTTTCATCTCTTTCTACTTCAGTACACTTTAAATATTAGAATCTTGGCAGGGTATTTTAAAGGTATAAATACTATGAGGAACATGAAAGAAATCAGACCACTCCTGTCTCAGGCTATTTCTTAGCACCTGGGAAAGCTTCAAATGTTACTTCCATTCTTCCCATGGGGGAAAGCATATATCATTTATTATTTTGGCCTGACTCATGACCATTTCCAGGTCAGAGCTCTCATCAGTACAAGTAAAATCAGGGTAGGCTTTTCTTATCACTCTTTGACAGTCATCATTCTGTCCTTTTGTTTTTTAGAATGTTAGGTAAACAATCTAAATTTATAAATCATATTTCAATAATAATCTTTTACACAGTTTAATTTTTCACTTACACTTTTGCTATTTTTTTCTTTTATAATGTATTATATGCCCATAAACATATAGCTGATCTTTAAACATTATCAAAATTGTTATTCAGCTTTTTGTAGACCTCAGTCCATTTACTCAACTTTCTCTCCTGTCCTTGGTGAGAGACAATGTTTTTGAAATACTCTCCAAAATCTGCAATACGTAATGTATCTAGGTGATGTAAACATATTCTGTAAACACTAATTTGAAATAACTGTTAATTGACTATACATTCAACCTACATTTCTGGCTTTTGTTTGTTTTGTTTTGTTTCTCTTTAAGAGAGGATCTCACTGTGTAGCCCTGGCTGGCTGGAACTTGCCAGGTCATGCAGTGTGGCCTTGAATTCAGAGGGGTCCTCCCGGCTGTGCTTTCTGAGTGCTCAGATTAAACGCATATACTACTACACTGTGCCTACATCAACATTCTAGAAGTTGACAAATATATTACAAAATGAATCCAAGGCCCTGTAAAGAACCCATCTAATGAGAGAAACCCACCAAGTCTATTTAAAGGGTAAAGGAATTTATTAGGAAGAACACTCACTACAGCACAGGACATTTATCGTAGGGTCCTGGTTGTCTGAGGTGCAGTCCAACACTGTTTTTCCACCTGGGTCCATCTCAGCATCCAGGCCCACGAGGGAGAGAAGAAGCAGAGAAAGCACGTAGGTAGGACAGTTACCTGCTACATCTCTGGGGGCGGTGCTCCAAGATCATAGATAGGACAGGTATCCACTATACCCATCTAGTAAAAATACCAATTTATACTTTTAAAAGTATTTTATAAAAAATACATAAATCTTAAGCCCACCAAGTATCAAATTCTAAAAACTGTGTCAGGACACAGAAATTAAAGTACTTTTATTTGCTTTGATTTTTATTCTTTATTTGGACAAAATGTTAAAAATTTAATTATTTAAATAGTTTTCATAATAACTGTTTTCTTTTTCATGTGTTTGTGTGCATGGCATGTGTTACATTTCTATGCAAGTTCACATTTATTTGGTGACATGTACATACACAGACATATATGTGCACGTGGAAGCCCAATGTTGAATTCCAGTGTTTTCCTCAACTGTGCCCCACCTTAGTCACTGAGATAACTTCTCTCCATTGGATCCAGAGCTGTCAAACACGGCTAGCGATTGGATCCAGAGCTGTCTAACATGGCTAGTGTGGCTAGTCAGCTTGCTCTGGGGATTGTTTGTCTCCACCTCTGAGTTCTGGTATCACAGGTGAATGGTACGCCCAACCTGTGAGAATCCAAACTTTGCTCCTCATACTTGGGAGTAGTGTGGCAGACGCTGTCAGTACTGAGTCTCATTTCCCTAACTAGTCTCCTCCTTTTAACTGCTGGCTCATACCAGTATTAGAAAAAGATGTGTAGCTTGGCCTAAAGGCAGCATTAGTTTGAATAATATAAGTGAATATTAATTATGGAGGAAATATTAATGTGAACAGTAATTCATATAAGTGAATGATATCAAGAGTCTCCAGAGATTTCTAGAACAATTTAGTGAAAAACAATGTGCTGGCTGGGCATGCTGCTGTACAGTTCAACCACAGCAAAGGGGTCCAGGAGGGAGGGTTACATTGCAAGGTCTTCTTTAAAAAATAGTAAATAGATGAGTAGTTCCTAATTTATGGTTTTGAACAATAAAAACAGAAAGAAAATGAGGAAAGTAAGCAAAGTCATTAAAATTTAAAATGGAGGAATAGATTTGTCTATACAGCTATGTAAAACAAGAAATAGAATTTTCTTTATTTACAAATATTATTTTACTACTTAATTTTGGATTCACATATGAGAAAAATCTCTTATAAGGACCCAGTACTTCTTGATGACACAAGTGGACTATGTGAATTTATTTTGGGCATTCTTGATAAAAATATTACTTCATAAATCTCTGTCATGTCATATAAATAAATCGACATTTATTTTGCTGATGGGAATCGTAGTATTGAGCACATTCATAAAGAACTATGGTAATCCATTAAAGAACTATGGTAATTCATCATCCATTTTGGTTTTGCATATGTTCTTTTTTGTCCTCTGCTTAAAAGAAAGAGTTAAAGATGTTGAACAGTAAAGAGATGCTTGCTATCATTGGTAATTTTATGCAGAAATAGCAATACGACCATTATAAGTTTATTAAGGTCTAGGTTTTCCAAGAAGTTAAATACTCCTTGACTTTGTGAAAATTTAATAATGGAGATCCCCTCGGGACTTACATGGGTGGATATATCAGTCCTGGGTAAACAACTTGGGCAACTAAGCCTATTTTGTGCCATAGCTTACTGCTATGTGTATTGAATTGGAGCAGAATGTCTACCTCACTCCTCAGAAGCCACATGTTGAAGATTTTACTTACTAGTCTTTGGATCCAGGTGAGCTACCATCTTCTGTTCCTTCCTTCACTGCCTTTCAGAAATATGAGGTGATTAACAGTCTCAACAAGTTTAGTCTTCTTTCCTGTCACACTTGCTCTTAAATCTATGACCTTTTAAAAACAGTTATTGCAGCACACATCAACATACACATAGAGTCCATTCTGTGCTGTTCATATGTACATCTGTAGGGCTGATGACTTGTGACTGGATAAACCAGGGAGCTTGTCCCTGGAGAAAACAGATTGACCCCCTCAGCAGCCATTGATTTGCTGTAGCTCTTCTTGGAGGAGGGGGACCTTGTGAAACTCCCCCACCCAAATGGGCATGATCCTTACATGTCGGTGTTCTGTTTTTTGTTTGTTCTGTTTTTCATAATTACAGCACGGTATGGCAACTGTTTTCCCTCTCTAAATGTGTTTGTCGTCTGTTTCATGGCATCATTTAGTCACGGGTTGCATTAGAAATCTTTTAAACCAATAATGCTACGGTAACTTTTAAACTATTTTAGGTTAGTTGTGGCTGATACTAAATATGAATGAGGATTGTTTTAGCATCTGAAGACCAGCTTAATGTTTCCTATTAGTCATCTTTAAAATTATACAGAAGCAACTTCACATAATTGAGTCTGTGCTTTGCTTTCATCTGAGGACGCCTTGAATTCTTCCACTTTTGTCCGTGTTTCCTCGCCTCATAGTTTGCTTGATAGGTCAAATCTCATATTCATGCCTCTAATAAATCTTTTATGTCCTCAGTGTTTCTTTCCCCCTTTTATAATCTATCATTGATTTAAATTTTTGTTCCAACTGCTGTCCAACGAAGAGAGTTTTCACATCCATCAGCCACAAAGTGACTGCTTCTTTACTTGATGATCTGAGCCTTCATATTTTGCTCTAGTTGATGTTCCTTTTGTTTTTCATGTATGTCTCATTTCTTTTGTTTATTTAGGATTATCACTCAAGTCTTAGCCAGTGTGAAGCTCACATCTGTAATGAAGGTGTCTATGTAGATGTAGAAAACATAAGGTTCTGTCTCCTTAATAATAGGAGAGATACTACTTGCTTCACACTCTCTCTAAGCCAAATCTTGATTGACATAGACATCTTGACCTGAAATGTAATCTGAATGTACAGCACATACAATGCAAGTGATATGTAATTATTTCACAGTAAAGGTTGGCACAGAAGAATAAATGGTTCACCACAAGAGCACTTGAGCTGGGTCTGAAGGGATGGTAAGCATCTCACTCCTGCCCTACTTCAGACCTGGTTCAGGTTAATGGAATTCTTACTACTTCAATGAGCTAATCTTTGCTCATTTGTGCTGTACTGTGAGTTCTGTGTATCTTTTGGAACTCAGAAGGATTTATTAATTTATAGGTCCTATTGCATAAGTGTTAATCAACACTTTTTTTTAAAATAAGGAAAGACATGCACTTTTAAGTCATTCCAAGATTTTATCTCTTCCTTTTTTGAGTGCGTTTCCTCTTGAATTTGGGGTTTAGGAATCTTGCTGGGTGTGTGTGTGTGTGTGTGTGTGTGTGTGTGTGCACGCACACACACACACACACACACACACACACACACACACACACCAATTTGGCATTACTTTCCACTCTTGGTATTTTCCTGAGTTATTTTTTCATAGATACTTTTATTTTTATGTAATAGGAAACATTATTTTCAGCTACTGTTCATAGGGCATGACCGAATAATTTAAGTGTCTGAGGTTTCTGAGGGGAACTGAAGGCACCAATATGAGAGACTCACCATGTCTCTGAATCCTCTTGGGGGACAGTGAGAATAGGTCTGCCTTTGCTTTTTTATTATTGACATATTTTTTATAGGCACTCTTAAAAGCCTTTTTATATTCATTTTGATAGTTATGTGCCTTTAGTAACTAATAAAGTTTGCCAATGAAAGCTGTAAAGATAGTGAATGTTTCAAGTTCCATTCAATCATCATAATTAGGTTAAGCTTGTATCATTTTCCTATTGTGATATTTAAATTTAAAAACTCACGTAGCTTCTTTTATTATATTTTCTCCTTTGGAGAATATTTACATCTGTGAAGTAGAACAAAGGCAGTCAAATATAAATATTTTATATTAAAATATGACATATATGCATTTTATAAAATCATAAAATACAGTATTCTATGTTAAAGCCTTATTATGAGCAGCCCTGTTATAATGGAGGGATTTTGATGAACCTCTAAGTTCACAGGCCAGGACATTGGTGACTAACCAGAGGGTATAGTGTGCATAACATATCAATATTTTAATTAGGGGTTAAATATATTTTAAACTTGGGATATTTAATTACAATTTTTTGAACTAACAAATGTCTTAAACATCAGTCATAAATTGAGCATCATAAAAGGTCTTGTAAGTAAAAATTTACCTAAAGAAACCCTTAACCTATAATATACAGTTTACTGTAGATGTTTATGCTCTTAATCACTCTAGAAATTTCCTACAATGTATTATAGATACACCTGCTCCTTTTGTATTCTGCTAGAGATTTAATAGTTTTTCTTTAAAAGAGAAAAAGATTGTTATATGTTAGGACATATGTTTCCAGTGATCAAACAGAAAATCTTGATGATTTGGATGCTTTCTTTGTTAAAGTAATGAAAATATTATATTTACTTTGCTTCTTGGATAGTGGTCATCAGTGAGGGTCTCCATACTCCAGAAAAAGGATCTAATGGAGTTTGAGTTATCTTAGTTGCATACATTTCAAGCATCTCAGCAAAGGGCTAATTTTGTGCTTGAAATGAAATGGGCATTAAGAATGTGTTGTGTGCCGGGTGGTGGTGGCGCACGCCTTTAATCCCAGCACTCGGGAGGCAGAGCCAGGTGGATCTCCGTGAGTTCGAGGCCAGCCTGGTCTACTAAGTGAGTTCCAGGAAAGGCGCAAAGCTACACAGGGAAATCCTGTCGCAAAAAAACAAAACAAAAACAAACAAACAAACAAGCAAACAAAAAAACAAAAAAACAAAAAGGAATGTGTTGTGAAATGATAAAACAATTATTTTCATTTAATCAGCTCTCCATAAAATATCAGCATTACAACTCTGTTACATATAAAGCAAAAGTGTTGGTCCAAATTAATGCATTTTAAGTCTATTTTTTTTTGTACCTGAAAGACTAAGTTTAAATAAAACATTCTGTGGAAGACATCCAGCAGCAGTAAAGAAATTAAGAAAATACAATATCTTGTGAGCAGTGTCCCAGACAAAGTGTTCACAAATCCATTTGAAGAAAAATGCATATGTATTAGATATTCTAATCTTCCATTTCAGTGAATTACATTCTGTAATCCTTCATTATATGTTGAAGGACGTAGCGTAGCTTTTCTTTTCAGAATTTAGGTCAGCTGTGGTATTTGAGCAATATAAATGAAGCAAAGAATAAATGAATAGATGTTCTGGGCATATTTTCATAGTTGTTATTTTAGAATTATTTTAAACATTTTTTTTCATTTACTATGACAAGTTGCTTAGGGACAATAAATAAGAAATAATTTTAATTTTAAGAAGAATAAAAATAAGTTAAAAACTTGAAATTCAAAACATTTCTTAAAATTCTTGTATGTATTTTTTACAATCTTAAATAATAGCTTGAGTATTAATTAATGAGGTCCTTGTCCTGAGAAGCTGCAATGTCCAATTTCTTAATAAACTCCATGACAGTATAAATTCCTTTTGCTGAATGACTCCACATGAAATATGTTTTCGGTGAAAATTCCTGAGCTGTTACAGTATAACTTACAGATGGATTAGTAATTTAAGACTTAACTAACAGCTCTTTCTCCTTGTGAGAAACTGATGTCTTTCCAACCTCTTTTGCCCTGGCCATTGTCTTTCTATGGAGAAAAAGCACTAAGCCCAGGACATCTTGTTTAGGTAAGGTGCATCATTTCTTTTAATCAAGAAATGGGTGAATTAGAAGAGTTAGGAGCCTAGTTGTAGAGTAAGACAGACCTAAGTTTGACTCATAGCTCTTCAGAGTAATGACTGGACCATTTACTTGTGTTAGCTAAAATTCAATTTTCTTCTCCACAAACATCCTAGTTGGGTATTTTTGAAGGTTGTGACTACATGAAGCACCGTGCGACTTAACGTTAAGTACACAAAACTCATGAAGTCAGTTTAATGCTAAGAGCATAATATATGTCTAATAAATAATTAGTAGGATAGTCTTGATTGAGCTGTACATGAGACCATAAAGTCTGTAGATCCTTGCTTGTTGTAATAACTGTTATATTATTCCCATTGTCTAGGATAATATTTACTCAAAAAAGATTGAACACAGAAGGGTGTGATTGAATTATTTTACCCATAGGGTAATTACTTCTAAGAAAGGTGGGGGGTTTTTGTTGTTTTTTTTTTTTTTGAGAGTTACTTAATATTGCTCTTTGCATGACAGGGGGATAGTAACTGTTTTTTCTCTTATAAATAACCTTTATTAAAGAAAAAAATCCTCACTAGTGTATCCTGTGAACACACAGTCAGTTCACTGACTTTGTAAACTGTTTGACACAATATACATGTACATATGTGATTATATAAACATACTTAATACAGGGGTGTACACACACATGAGCATTCATATATGACCACTTTAAAGGTGACATGGTATCTGAGTGTTATGCATTTAATATACATATTTATTTTATTAATCATATCTATATATTCTCATTTTGCTCATTAGATTATAATTATACAACTACATCATATTTAGCAAAGTGTAAGAAGAGCTTGCTGGTAGCATACTGGAGTTTCAGAGCTTCTAGATGAACTTGAGACTATGTCCCAAGGTCATTGTAACCAACTTGCCTATTCTGGTTTCTGGGTCTTTCACAGAAGCCAGTTGAAGGGTAAGAAATAAGTGTACAAGTTAAATAATGTTTACTAATCTATGGTCCATTTATTAGGTGTGACTGTTTCCAACTCAAATTCTTCATTAGTGTTGGAGGCTGTGAGTTGATTATTTGGGGTCCACATTTTGGTTCTTGGAGTATTTAACGAGTTCTTTCTGCATGTACACACAATAAGATAATATTTTTGAGATATAAAGTGAGAAAATACCCTACAAAAATGTGACAATTTATTCTGATTTGACGCTCCGTCCATTGTCTTGTTTTGTTTTGTTTTTGAGACAGGGTTTCGCTGGGTAGTTTGGTACCTGCCCTGGATCTTGCTCTGTAGACCAGGCTGGCCTCTATCTCACAGAGATCCACTTGACTCTGCCTCCCGAGTGCTGTGATTAAAGGCGTGTGCCACCATTGCCCAGTGCTCTGTCCATTGTTATGTGGCCTGACTTTGTCCATTGCTCTTAATTTCTGAATGCTTATGTTTACTTTTCAAGACATTCTAGCTCACAATGCCTCTCTGCATAGTTATGGAATGTTATCAGGGTGAATTCTGAGCTGAATAGAATTGTAAGAGCATCATAGATTGTGTGTGTTTGATCCAACTTTCATAATCCTATCCACTACCCTTAGATTTCAGATATATCTGAAGGATCTGCTTTGTCTTATTTTGACAACTCCAGATACAATGTTATAAAAAGGAAGACTTCCCTGACAGCTACTTAATCTTTTCTGAACAGCCCATCTAACTATTAGCAGTTCCGAGTTACAACTAGTTCATCTGACTTATAAAATCAGTCACTTCTCCCCTGATTTACTATATCCTCTGCATCTTTTCTTACCCCTAAAATCTCTAGTTAGGGCAGTCAGATAAGTCACGTGCTTACAAATTGTGCCCAAACTAAAATATTTAAAGGTCTCAATATATCAACTCATTTGTATACCCTCATTGTCTTCTCTCTTAAGGCATATCCAAAGCAGTTTTTGCTTGCATATGTTTTAATGCATGAGAATATTCAGTTATTGATATTAATTTTAGCTGGAGAGCCTTTAAGACCAGAGAAGTACAGCTTATACCACGGGTTTCTACAAATGCCTTGTTAATTACACAGTGCTCAGAATATACTAAGTATTCAGCCTGTGTTTGCTGCAAATCATGCTTCTTGCTGAGGTGCTCACAACTAAAACAAGTGCACTCTTGAGAAATCAGTGCGTGCACAAAGGGATATTACATTTAATTTTCTAACAGAAATTTCAGGACAAAGTTTACTCCATACATTAAAGATTGTAATGGTTGCCAACTACAAGAGGCAAATTTATTAAATTAAAACTCCCAATTTTTATGGAAAGCACAAAAGCCATAGTTAGTATACATATGTTTTCTAAGTCATAGAGAAGCTCCCCTTGGATTTTTTTATTTGGTTTTATAAGTTTATAAATTTAGGTTTATTTTGTCCATCTGGCCATGTTATAAATTTTATTAACACCTGAATGTCATAGACTGGGAAATCTACATAGGGCGTACTGATTCATTACTAAGTGTGCGTTTGTGCATCAGAAATAGTTCCTCATGGGAAAGGAAGAGAAGATGTAAATGATTTAAAATATTCATGGTTTCATCCCTATTTTGGATTATAGAAACTGCACAGCCAAAATTTTTGAGAACTATTGTGCATTTTTTTTTATTTATTTGTACTGGCCTCTGACACTTTAAAACAATTCCAAATAACAGTTCAGTTCTACCAGAAACCTGAGGGTTTAATTACAATTAGTTTCATGACCAAAACAATAGATACTATGTTTTACCATTCTCATGCCAAACAGACAGAAGTTAAAATTCTTTTCTGGGTATGGGTCCTGTGCTATCATCCCTGAACACCGGATGTAGAGGTGGGGTGGGAGAGTTGAGCCAGTTTGGGTAACCTATGAGGACTGTTCTCAAAATAAAGAAATTTCTTAAGCATAATTATAAATAATATATAAAATGAAAATAATATACATTGCTTTATAAATGGACACACAGAGTGTATACCTTTTGAAGTATGTTAAACTTAAAAAAATCAAAGATTTCATTCTTTTAGAAAGGATCTTACTCCGTAGAGCAGGCTTGCCTATAGTTTAGTACATAGTCCAGGCTTGCCACAAACTCATGATGATCCTCCTGCCTCAGCCTCCAAGTGCTGGGATGCCAGGTTTGGGCACTCTGCCTGATCTCCAGGTTATTTTCATTTGCTTATTTCTTTTCATGGAAGGAGTAAAGGATGATGACAAAAGTTTGGAGTTCTTCACTTTCTGCCCAAATCTGCCTCATTCATGGGAACGTAATTTAAAGAAATCCTTCAAATTTCATGAAGAACATGCAGTAGCCGTGTAGCATGCAAGGTGTGGGGTAAGAGATGAACAGGCAGAATCTTTTCTCTAAGATAACAGAAGAATATGATATTTCACTATCATTCAGTAACCCTGTAGCCAATGAAGTTACTAGCATTGTGGAAAAATATGGAAAATTTTTGAAGGGTAATAACTGAATTCTAGATATACAAGAGCATAGGGAACTCTTCAAGGTACAGAAAGTAATGCCATGTAAGAACAGGCAAATTAGGGGGAGCAGGAGAAGGGGCGGTGTAGTTGGGCATGGATCTGTGAGTCCCATTTGTCCGGTAGGGCAAGGTAATGGAACTTACCAATGGCTTTATGGTACACATACGACCATGGTAGTGTGGAGAACACAGTTTGAGTACTAATTATCCATTGGATTGTTGTGACTACAAAATCTGGTAGAAATGTTTTCATAAAAGAATGACTTATTTTGGCCCATGTTTTCAGTCCATCATGATTTGGAAGACATGCTTAAGCTCATGGCAGTGCGAGCATATGGTAGAAGCTCCTCACCTTGAAAAGCAGAGAACGTAACAGGCACGGGAGAATGTAACTGTAGCATCCATCCCACACACAGTGACCAACATCCAGCAGGGTCTCCTTTATATTAAGGAGTCCATAGTTTCTCAAAGTAGTGCCAACAGCTGAAAATCAAACTGATCAAAATAAGTCAGTGGGGTGGGGGAGAGATTCCTGATTAAAGAATAATTATGGTATCCTACCCCGAAACTGAAGGAAGAAAGCAGAGATTCTGACATATTATCAGCTAGTATTTTGTGTCCCTGGGAGGCATTGAGACAGATGATAAATAGATAATGACACTTGAATTTAAAGGGGGGAAAATGGACTAAATGCTGAGGATTAATTATTAGTTTTTACCCAAAAGGCGAACTGTTGGGAATGATAGGAACATATAAGTTGAAGGTATGATCTGAGGTGGTGGAGAGAATGAGGAAGAAGCCAGGGGGAGGATGGAAAATGGAGAGAGACCGTCTGCCTGTCTTGGTGCCACGGCGAACAGGGAAGGCATCAGAGCTCGGCAAAGCATGCTTTTTACAAAGAGCAGTACGGATAGTTAGATACTTTATTTATTTGGGCTCCCTATCAACAACACTGTTAAATTTAGTGTGTAAAGTAACATAAGAATCAATATTTTCCGTTTTCAGTAAAACTATTTGGAGTATTTTTCCTTATTATTTATCCTCCAATGAAGGATGCCTGTTTTTCATTATCCATTTTTTTTGACAACAATACCTTTATGCTAATATTGTAGATTACTGGGGTGGGGGTGGCACACACCAAAAAGAAACTCATTCAATTACTTTTCTTATGATTAATCGATTGGTAGCTTTACTATAAATGGCATCCAAAAAATAATCAGATTTCCAACCTTTAGAATTGTGTCACGACTATAAAACTGAAACTGGGTCTTTCATCTTGGCTTGTAGCATGAAGAGAGCTGTGTAATTCGTAGAGATAATGATGGCCAGGTATGGGCTTGTTTAAATCTTTGAAATGACACTGGCTGACAGATGGTAAACAAATAGGATTTTTGTAGTTAATGTAGAGAGAAAACCACAGGGTGTCCTCACATGAGGAATGCTTTCATTACAGGGCTGGAGATGGAATCCAGTTCCTTATGCATGGTCTACAATTGCTCTACCCATGGGCTACAGGGCAGCCATCTATTGAATATCTCTTCTTACTTCCTTCTTCCCACGGACAATTTGATAAAAAAAAAATAATAAAATTGCATATTTGAGTGCCATTACTTTAATTCCCATCAAATCTAGGACTTACTTTCAATACTAAATAAGCCAACCATGTAACGCACTGACCAATATGCTGGAATAAATATTGCAAACTTGTATTGCCATTGCCAGTACCTTTAGTTTTTAATTTGCCAACCTGTAGATCTATCGTTGATTTGGTGTCTATATATTTTTTTAACATTAAGTGCAGTATTGTTGCTAGTTAACAAATATTGTTGTGTTTTCCTGCCTGTCATAAACATGGAAATTGCAGCCACACAAGCAATTCTTGATTTTTCTCTCCTTGTAAAACCAATATATTATAGACTATCTGGTGAAGTGCTGTCTGTGTTTGCTTCCACACACATGAATTTTAAGAACAATTCCATTCATCCTTTGCGTTTGCAACAGTCTCCCCTACTGAAATTCACTCCTGAAATTTAACGACCAGATGTTTTCTTTGGAAAATCTATATTGGCTTCTATTTCTGTTAGAAAAGCAACTTAAGGTGGAAATGAATGAGGGAAAATAAATGGTGCAATTACATGATTATAGCAGTATAAATTATTGCCATTTTGTGCTTAACTATGTTTCATTTTCTGGCATATATATTACTCTATTGAAGTGATTATACAATTAAAATATTGCTATTAAATAGCTTCTAGCTGATAGAAGAAAAATCAAGTGAAAATTGTGCACATGACCTTTCTGTAAGTTTCTCTGCTAATGTCACATCACAGTCCTTTCAGCAGTCTTGCCTGTAAGAAGGAAGAGTATGGGAGATGTCCGAGCCATTTGCCTCTCTGCCCTAAACAGTCAGGACCTCCTTCTCTTAGATACACTCCCAGTCACAACAAACAGAGAAAAAATAAGTGGAGTTAACTGAAAAGGGTCATTTGCTGCCCTGGGTAAGTTGTTGGAAGTGATCCCAGAAGTCACAGGCTGGTCTACTTGTCTAAAGTCACTGCTAGAAAAAACGGGACAAGAATTTTGATGAGGTGTTGCAATAACACTCTAACTCAGTCTGTCCTTAAATTGGTCCCATAAACCCTCACAGATAGAGTTGTGATTACTGTCACTTCCTTTTTATGATGTTTCCCTTGGAGGAAGCAAAAGCAGTCTACATTACCAGTTCGAAGCCCCTGGGGCTACAGAGTAGGGTCCCTCATGAACAGGAGGACATTGTAATGCTAAAAAAATACACCTCAGTGGTGTTGGGGAATGAAAGGCAGCAACGCTTTAAGAAAGCAGCCATATAAAACCTGAAGCTACTTAATTGAGCAAGTGCCTGGGTAATCAGTGACATTGGACAAGGCACAATGCTCTGAGTGCTGCAGGGCACTCAAAAATATATAACTATGGTTCTTCAAGTACTGTGATCACCTGGGGAGCCAGAGCAGATACTTCGGTACACACAGTAAATGTAGAAAACTGCCCTAAGACAAATATCTAAAGCGTTCCTCTGTCCTTGCCGTTTGCTTACCCTGAAAAGTACTTCAACTTCCAAACTCACACCCTAATACAGGCTTTCTTCAAGACTGCCCTCCCCACTACATTGTAGATGAATTTCTAAACAGTCTTATTAAATAAGAAACACAAAGCCAAATACAGGGGTAATAGCCGAAGAGATCAGACAAATCGTGAATAGCCATGACTAGCCTTATCTTACCACCACGCTGTAGCTTCCCCAGAGAGAGAGAGCTTCTTCCTGTCTAACCTGCACTTTTATTGCCTTCCTATTCTGCCTTCTTATTGGCTCTAGGCCCAGCCACATCACTTCCTCGTCACTGCCTGTCTGTACAGACCTCCAGGTCTCTATGGTTGGTCCTGGGATTAAAGGTATGTGTCACAGACTTGGCTGTGTCCTTGACCACACAGAGACTCTGCCTGCCATGTGATCGGATTAAGGGCATGTGCTACCACCTGACTTCTGTTTTATGTCTCGCTATGACCTCTGATCTTCAGGCAAACTTTATTTATTAACATACAAATAAAGTATCACATTTCAGCACAAGTAAAATACCACCACACTACATTTCTATTTTTTACCTTTCTTTGAATATCAATGCTAGCAGATTTTATATCTAAGAATTTGTTGTCATGATTTTCCAGCTGAATTTAACTTCCTGAATTTAAATATTACATGTCCTTTATGCACAAGGCCTTCTAGCCAACAATATATAATTTTTAAAATCCTCACTAGTCTGTATACTAAAAACACTATGCTTAATTTTTTAACAAGTTAGGCAAAAAGTCTACAATCCCCTTTCTTCCTTATCATGAACATCTTTGAATTAGTAGAACTACTAAAAATATGGTAGAAGAAAAAAAAAACATGCCCATATTCATCAGAGGGCTAATCACTATGATTCCTAGAGTTAATCATCACATTGAGTTAATCACTATGCTTTTTTTTTATCATAATCTAGTTGTGGAGGATAAAGAGTTAGATCAGCGAGTGGTTAATTGGTAAGGGATTTAGATAAAGAAGTGTGGTAGGTCATCATTACATTGAATATAACATAAATTCTCTACTCAATTTGGTTATTGTAAATATCAAGCTATAGTAAAAGAACATACTTGATTTATTATTTTTAATATCTGGATGTGAAAATATTTTTTTTCGCTTAGAAACAGCTAAAATGTGACAAATTTTTAACCAAAGTCAATAGCATCCTGTATCAGTGTAAAATTACAACAAAATGAGAAGTCCTTTATTGTAATATTTTCATTGTAAATAACCATTCTAAGGAAATCCCAGAAAATGAGGCAAAATACAAAAATAAATTAATATACTTGTTATCAAAATGTAAGGATTGCATATTAATTGTATACTTGTTAATCATCTTAAATTAATATATGTATAAAAATTTACAAACATCCTGAACTTTAAAGAACATAATTATATACATACTTGCAAATTTCATGTTGTCCTACTGCAAAAAAAAATGTATAGGTTTTTAACATGTATTCACTGGAAATATCTCTCTGTTTTGTATGTGTAGTACCATATATACCTATATGTGTGTAATATAAATATATGTGCTTATATGTCTTCTAGATGTTTAGCTTTATTAGTGAGGGTCCTGATTTAGTAGGACTGGGAAGAGGTCTGAATTTCTTTTTATTTGTAAGAATCTAATAAATGATGCTTTTGCTTTTGGTCTGTGAATCATGAATCGGGGATTATAGGTCTATAGGACTTATGCGTGTTCACTGTACTCATAAGGGAGGTTTTACTTTAAATTTTATGTGAGAAAAAGGAATGCTGACATATAAAACATTCCTGTGTTAGACACATTTAGTGCACATTTTCCCAAGTATTAGGATGTATTTATTTTACAATGTCAAAAGATCATCCAGAGCAATGACTTTGTAAAGATTTTATCTACAGGAGTACATAATGCATTCATGGATATGTGTATTTTTATGACATCACATTTAGGCTATTCTTGGACAGTTCAACTGGCTTTTTATTGGGATCTGGTGTTTTTTTTCTAACTGTAATGAGATTCCATCATGAATTATTCTAATGAGGCAATTGGAGACATGACTGATTATTTGGCTGCAAGCCCAAAGTTAACTCAAGACGGTTGATTCAGATTCATTTGCTACAATTACTTGAGGAGTTAAGAGATGCTCTCTTTTATGTAGTGAGAGAACGCAGAGGAAAATCATTGTCTTTCTCACATCAAAGCAAGTGCTTGTGCGCACACACACACCACACACACACACAGAGCACACACACACCACAATGCCAATTATTTGTTCTGACTAGCGAGAAGCACATCAAAATATAGCACACAACACAGCCTGCTTACACCTATACAAAAGGGAAAGACGGCAGCTACGTGATATTTTGTGGTCTTTCCAATGCAGAGCGAAGAATAACTCCCTGAATATGGTAAACAAATTATTTAAGCCAGCCACAAGTGGCTCTCATGTCCTCTCCTTCCAACCCTTCTCAGTCCTTTTCCTTCAGCCTCTCTCATAATCCCTCTGACTGACTGTCAAATTCATGGACTCTTTATGTATACTTATAGATATTTATTCAATATTGCACATGTGCGCAATGTCTCAGAGCTTTTGAAGAAGCCTTTCTTGATGTTCCTTTGCTGAGTTTATCCACCATTTTGAAAAGCCTTTGATTTGGTATTATACTATCCAGAGTAGTAAACTTTGTCTTGTAAATATAAATGACTCTTTGAAATATTCTACATTTAAAACAATAAATGACTAATAATTAATCCAACTTTCAATTTGTATGAGAACACATTTATTATCACTATTTTTAAATATTTGGAACACTATTGAGTATTAAGATTATTAATTGATTGGGCACAATCAATTGGCTGAAACAACAAAAACAATAAATTCTATCTCCTAATCACTCCCTATAATCTTTATTTTTAAATGATTAAGATTGATGTAATTCTGAATATACCACATATGTTTTTGTTTTATGAAATGAAGACAAGATTTTTTTAATTTTAAAAGTATTATTCATGTATCCTTTAGATAAATAAATATGTGCGATATAAAATTCAGTCTTTAATTGGTACCAAGATTGAACAATTGTTATAGTATTTCAGTTTTTAACAATTATTATGTTGTTTACAGGGCAGCAATTGTAGCTGGAAAAGATTTTTTTTGCATTTTCTAAGTATGTACACTACTAAGAAAATGATGGATAATTGTGTAGTAAATTTTCATGAAATATATTGAATGAGTGAATATATTCAATGTGTATGAAACAAATTAATATTTGTTTAATTAATTTCACTAAATATTCTAAAGTAAGTGAGCTGTATTTTTGATATCAGTTTCTTTAATCAAGAAATAAATTGCGAAACGTTCGTCTGAAATAAAGATATACACGTATATGATTTTGTGTGTTTTTATAACACATATTATTTATATGTATAAAATCATTCAACAAAATGTAAAAATAAATAATATGACTGAAAAATGCTTTTGGTTGGCAGTCTACCTATGGTCTTTGTCATTACTACTTGTATTAACATAATTTATTATATTTGCTTTATTTTTTCATATAATTTATTACAGTTTGAATATGTACCAGTCTTTTAAATAGTCAAATAAATCATATTACCAAAATACTTCAGCTAATATTTGAAAGTTTCAATTGTGAATTAACAAAATACTTTCTCTTAATACTGATTGGGAAATGAAACTGCAGTATTTTTATAATTTATATAAATATAATCTAATTTCTGACTATATAAAAAATACAAAAGAGTTTTCATAAGCATTTCAGGACTCCAAAATTCTACATTTTAAAGATAAATAAAAATCTTAAGTTTTAAATACCTAATTACTGTGAGAATTTTTAATAAATGGCAATGTTCATTACTGCTTCTGTGTGCAAAACTTTATAAACTGTTCAGAAGAACATTGATATTAAGTCATAATTCAAGGTTGATATCACTTACGTGTTTGTCTAAATTTCTAGTGAAACAATATTCCTTAATTTGTTAATACTGCTACAATTTTAGAGAAAAATTAATCAACAAATTATAAAGAGCTAAGAAGATCAAAAGGAAATGTTTGGTCATGAATGCATTTGACCAAGGAAGGTGATAAAATGAGTTAATGGAATAGGGGCGATCAAATAATGGGGGGCAGCTCTCTCAAGGCTGCATTCCTAAAAGATAGTACCCAGTGTCTGTCATAGAGAAAGAGGTAAATGGAAGCTCAGTGTCAGACATAAAGAAGCCTCTCTCGCATATTTTGAACATGTTCATGCCTTCTGAGAACGCAGGGTGTTTCCCTAAGATAAGCTTGTCAAGGGTTTCAGTATTTGATGTAGAGCTATTTTCCTGTTCACATAGACAGGACATATTGACTGCCTTGAGTTGTTGGGAGGTCCGTCAAATGCAATGCAGTATCCTATTCAAAATAACCATTTTTTTCTCATACCTCACACTATTTCTACTATTAAAGCCAGGAGCAATTACATTCTAACAAAACTTCAGTCCTTCTGCTATCACCATCATGATTTTATCATCTCAAGTTGATGGAGGCCTGAACTGTGAGATTGAAACAACGTCAACAAAAGAGAATCAACATGCGAGGAGTTAGGCAGGGGAGAAAATACAGTGGAGTTCTAAGATGTCTCTTCAAAATGATCTAGATAAGTTTCCAGATTTCTTCCACTGCTTTTTATGTCAATTTACTATTTCTAATTTTCTTTTCTTCTGTGGTTTCAGGTAGTCTAACTCTTGGCTTAGGTGATGACTGTCAGAAAAGCTTTATCCCAGGCATATATGAACTTTTGTAATGGTGTAGATGTGGAAAGTATCAGAACAAGGATAAGGACCAGGTGATTTTGTCATGGGTTTCAGGCGTCTTAGTGTAGGAGCCAAGGAAAGCTTGAGTCCTTGTGGTATTCAAGGTTAGCAGAAAGTACTTTGTCCTTTTTCTCTGTAGATGCCCTGTACTTCTAATCAATTGAAATGTACTGAATTTCCATATTTTACTTTGTGGTGAAGTTAATCAAGTAATTTAGGTAGAATCTGCTTATACATTTAAACTTGATTTGCATCCAAAGATCTTAAGTAACTGCTGACAGAAAATAAAACAGAGTATAGCTATTTTTTTAATGTATGGTATATCTGTGTTATACTCCAATGTAGGAAAAGGAGATGAGATTTAGGATTGAGTAGTGGAAGATTCATTTCAAACTTGGAGGGTTGCCATCAAGACTCTTAAACATGGAAAATGAAGGGCCAGATCTTCTTGGGATGCCAATATGTTTTTAAAGTGATGTTTTAAATATAAATTTAAGCAAAACATGGCATGACATTGCCGTCCTCAAAGAAAACACAATATTAACACTAAAGTGAACTTGATATGAACCATTTCTCTGTTCTAATAAGATGATTGCTTCCCTCATAATTATTTCTTTCATAACTTCCCTTCTTTGAGTCAAAAGAAGTGAGGAGTACAATATTTAGGTTCTTAACTCCAAAACAAGTATCCTGGCGCCCCCTCCATGTTCCCCTTTAAGCAAGGAAAAGGCAAAGCCTCTCACAAGTTGTAAGAACAATAAAAGGTATCATGTATGTCAATAACGTAACTGGGTATTGGACAACAGTTCCCAAACAAGAATTCATTGAAATTACCAGCGATTATGGTAAAAAAATATTGAGTACTCTGATAACCAGACACAGCCTTTCTAAAATAATAGGGCATGTATTGAATATGAAAATATGATATATAGTGGGTAATAAAGATGCTTGCTTAGTTAAAATGAGATAAAACTTAGGAATGGAAAATATGCAAAGAAAAGGCATTGTTTGTATTTGAGGTAGTAAAGAAACTGAATTTTGCCCTGTGATGTTTTGATACAAACAGCAGAAAGAGACTTTGGAAAATATACATTTATAAGTTATGTCTTTTCAGGATTTATAGTAGACAAGAGCATCACAGCAAATACTCTAATTCTTAATTCATCCATATCCAATCAGTGGTGCATAAATGATATCTCAGTTAGTTTTGCCAATCAGACATATATCTTGGAAGGTTAATGTCTTGAGATCATATTGTTCTTTCTCTCCCAATGTTTTTTTTTTGAGTGTATTATATTGGGTTTGAAGATGTCTACTGGACATCTGAAGACCTTTCACGCTTGATTTAACAGCTCAGATTGGAAAGCCGTTGTCTTCTAGATATGACTCCTTAAAGGAGGTGTTCAGTGTGCTTCAGGTAAAGAAAATTCTATAATTTTTCATGGTAAAATTTATTTTTTTAGTGTATAAAATGAAGTTTTAAGAAGACGTTTGCGAACATATGAACATTGTTCATTGATCGTATTTATCACTCCCACTACCTACCTCGTTCTATCCATCCTCTCTTTTATTCCTTCAATAAGTGACAATTCTTCATGCCTACATATATATGTAACATGTACAAATGGGTGTGCATACATACATTCACATATTCTGATGCAACTTTTTTTTTGATAACAACTTGTATTATTCTGTGTTTACTCATAGTTATTTATGAATTATTTGGACTTGACTTTCTTTTGTGTGTGTGTGTACTCATTAGCTTATAGTTATCAGATTATATGTCATTAAACATGGAGCAGATTTTAAGTAGCTTACCTAAGATTATATTCATTAACTTTCAGCACATTAACTTTTGACCTCATAAAAGTAGTGATTTGTGACTTAAGGGAACACTATTATCAAAATTTTGTGGTTGGTACTTTCTGGTCTTTTGCTAATTTGAGGGGTAATGTTCAATTTGCAAGATATTGTCGATATTTTATCTGTGGTCTTTAAATAAATTTTATACTTTTAGAATTTTCAAGATTTTCTTTATTGCATTTAATTTACTTCACATTTTCTCTAAGCCTTATATTTTTTTCACATTTCTTCTAAATGATAACATACTCTTCCAAATCGACTGCTTCAAACCTCATCAGCACAAAAGAAAGCATCAGTTGATCAAGAAAATCAAAGAGTTCACAAGTTAATTTGGTCATTTTATTCTTTATATAGATTATATGTATTTGAGAACTTTGGTGTGACTGACTTAATTATATGTCTTTGCAAACTATAGCGTGTGTTCCTTAACTAAATTGTGATAGTCATGTTACCCAGATGTCAGATTGGCTAATTAGAAGACAAAAATTTTACAAAAAATTAAATGGACAAAAATATTTTCTTTTCAACATTTTTGGTCACAACATTTCATAAAACATTTGATTTATTTAACCTTGTAGCAGGGACTGTAATTGATTCATTGTCAGTAGTCTGATAAACATAGACACAGACACAGACAGACAGACACACACACACACACACACACACACACACACACACACACACACACACATACCCATCTGTTAGAGCTTTCTAACCCTGAAGACAGCCCTCCCTGTCTTCCATTGAAATAAGTGAATGGCTAGTGTACTGGCATGCATGCATAGAATGAGCGCCAGTCTTAATAGCTCAAATAGTGTATTTTGGGTTTGGGATAGAATGGAATTTATTTAGAGTCTGCTCACAGCTTAATCTGCCACCACCAGTGTCAGTGGCCTTGGCTTTCGTTCCCAGCTTCTTTTGACGAGCCACAAAACTTTTTGCCTTCTTCTGAATAGTGAAGGTATAATTTGCCATAATATTCAGAACTTTGAATCATTATGTTTGCTGTTGATTCAGCGCTTTGAATGTTACATTTTAAAGAGAGAGAAGTAAGTGTGAGTCATCTGGGAGAGCTTACATTGTTTGTCAGCCTTTTTACCCCCTTTCTTTGGTGTTTTGTTTTGCTTGTAAAGGCTGCCTAGTGCATTATCCCTGGCTTCCCTACTCGGCAAATTGCTTACTGAGAATTCTTTATTAGCAGTAGTAGGAGTCAAGGGGCTTTGGACATACATACACATGGTTCATTGTACAGAAATTCATTTTTTTTTAAAGAAAAAAAATCAGGTTCTAATTGGGCACAGGACAACTTGGAAAAACATAGCATGCACAGTGTAAAATTTTGGCAATACATGCTCTGAATCACTTCCCGAGTTTCATCCCATCTCCCTTTCCCCCATCTCCCTAGACAATCAACTAGCTGTATGCTAAGTTGATTCAAAAGAAGGGCTAATTGCAGAAGGCATTAGAAGTACTAAAGAAAGCAAGGAAATCATAGTTCAGTGCTGACATATGCAATAGTTCACATTAGAAGTAAATACCAACAATTTATAGATTCCACAATAAACTATCCATTTATCAAAGATGTATAGAATTCTACTATTCATGTGCTCACTAGCTGTTTTTCATGGAAGATAGAGCATTCAATAACTTGACACCTCCAAGTATAATTTATCCTGACCTTGATTCTATTATTCTCATTGTTTAGTGACTGTGAGTCGGTTCAAAACCATGGACAAGAATGAACTAATGTTTTTGTAAGTTTATAAATCTGTGTATAAGCATACATGGAGGCTTGTTTGTCTGTGATGGCACTTCACAATACATTGAAAAAGAAAACAATGCAAATTTTGAGGAGAGCCATGTTCCTTAGCATATTGTGACCAAGTAATTAAACATTTATTTTGTAAAGGTTTGATTATTTATGCTGTGTTTACTTGAAACCAGTATGATGATTTGAACATTAAAATAACAATTATTCTGTATAACTACATAAGTTTTATTGTCCCACCGAATATGTTTTAGCCAAAGAAATAAAGCTAACATATTTCTTTGTGTTCCTCTAAGCTATAGAAAAATAATATTTCATTATAAATTTTAGTGGATGTGAATTTATAAGTTGAATTTGATTATAAAAGTTTTATGTAATGGGCTTCCTCAGCTTATATTTAATGAAAGAAACCATAGTTCCTTTATGAGCATTTTATACCAATGTAAATTACTTTCCTTTAGGTTTATACAGTTAACTTTCTTTAGTTTATATTTATATCCCAGTGTCTAAGATGTTCATGGAATGCCTCTGAAGTGGATGTGACTATTACTCGTGGAAATTTATCAGTTGGAAAAATACTTAGTTTGCACATATATATATATCAAAGGTGACAAGGTGACTCATATTTCTTTAGAAAGTATGATATTTTGGTAAGACCTGAATATAGATGGAATGAGCATTCTTAAAACATGTAACTAGCTAAGTCCTATTGGTCTATAAAATTAGTGCTGATTTTGAGGGCTCTGTACAATGAACCATGTGTATGTATGTATATATATATGTGTGTATATGCTGTAAATCTACCTTGACACAAAGGCATTCTTTTTCTTGACAATATTTTATGAAAATAATGTGTAAATAAACTATGCTATATATTTTATATGTGCTATTTAATCATACAATTATAAAATACTGATGCTTTTATTTGAAAATGATGTAATATCTCATCAAGTAAATAAGAATCTGTGGCTTAAATCTGATATTTTAGAGATAATAGAATGTATACCAAAAATGATAAATTTAAGACTGGATCTTTCTTATTTTATGACAAATGTATAGAATGGGATTAGTAATAGATTTTTTTTGTCAAAAGCATTCTATTAAATTAAGTGTAATTTGCAAATGGTTTCAAAAGAAATTCTAAAAGCAAAGTTATAAACATTTTCTATTACAAAGTACAGAGTTAACAGCTTAAATATAGTTTCTTTATAGTACAAATAAAAACATTGTTTCTGATACACTACCTGAAAAGTTTATAATACATTCTTTAATGGATAGCAGCAATATGACATTTTAATAAGTTTTTTAGGGGTTAAACTAATAGTATTAATAGCCGATTCAAGTCTTAGTATTAAAGTATTTATATTTAATATTTAAATTACTTTGTATTATAAGCAGAATTTTCTCATTTTTATTATAGCTTTATTTTATCAACCAAATTTTGAAAACATATAATGGACCTCAGGTAGTATCTCATCACACTTAAATTTCAATTGTAAATAAAATTAAATTTGTAAAATTAAAAGTACATGATTTTATTTTTTTATTTAAGAATATTGCCTACAGATATGTATATATTTTTAAAAAGTAAAACTAACATATTTTATTCAGTATAAGTTCTGAATCATAATCCTTTTCTTTGAGATTGTATTGGCAATGACCATGTCTCTATTTTGGCTGAGTGAAATTTTAAATTAAGGAAGGGTGTCTGTTTATGAGCTACTTTTTAATTTAAGGACCAAGTAATAATATATCTTGGGCATCATGTGTGAACATATTTAGCATCAGTGTCAGGAAAAATATCACACTAAAATAGTATACATGACAGTTTTATGTGGGTGTGGATGTGCAGATTCTGTCCTAACTATATATGTGAATAGAGAACAGATTGATTTTAAAGCATTAGAATAACTTCTTTGGATATCAAAACTAACTTAGTTAGCCATTGCTTTAAAATCATAAGGACATAAGGTCCTCAGCACCTATGTAAGCAGACAATAGCATGTGTTTGTAATCACAACACTTAGGTGTGGGCAGAAACAGGAGGATCCCTTGTTCTCACTGCCCGGCCAGTCTGGTAGAGCTGGTGAACTCTGGGCTGAGTGAGAGAGCTTAGCTCTGAAACATAGGCGGAGGATGACTGAGGAAGCTATCCTCTCCTGACTGCTGGCCTATCCTAACATATACACACAGGTGCAACGCACACACACATACACACACACACACACACACACACACACCAGGGACACCACCACCAAACCAATGTGATTACTAAAACAGTATGTAGTTATATGTCTATAAGTAAAGCTCATCAATCATCTGCATTGTGTAGTTTACACTCTAATACTTGCCCTTCTATTTAGGTTACTATAATTCAACTATTGAGTTCTAGTTTTGGCATGTAGGAGAATCCAGTTACATATTTGAAAGGCATGATTTTCATGTTTTATTTATTAATTTATGTGTATAGGTTTTGTTGTTGTTGTTTTTTGCTTGCTTGTATTTCTTTGTATCACATGTTTGCAGTGCACCCAAAGGCCAGAAATGGCACAACATCCCCTTGAATCATGGGTGACTGTGAGCTGGGAACTGAACCCTGGTCCTCTGCAAGAATAGCAACTGTTCTTTACTGCTGAATCACTTCTCCAGCCCCCACCCCCTCCCAAAAAAAGTCAAGATTTTGCCATGTCTGTCAGTAGAGAAAATAAAAAGAATGGCTTTTGCATTCAAGAGATTACAATAACAACATCTTTGTAGCATGACACAGGATATGCATTCAAAATAACCTTAAGTGATGAGTCTCAAGAATTTTGATAACGTGCAGTATATTTCCTACATGTAAGTATTTTTGTTATGTCTATATAAATTATGTATTTTAAATGCCTATCATTTATTTTACATATTTCATCCCTCAAAATTTGTCATTAAAATGGTTTAGGAAAACTGATGATTTTACGCTGTTGTTTAGACAGTTTCATTCTTTCCTTGTTTCTGATATTAAGGACAGGTGAAGGTCACAAACCAGAGGGCAGGCAATGTCCATTAGATAGACAGCAGGATCCCCGCATTGTGGACACATCAGTTAAGGAGCCTGCCTGCACAGCTTGCATTTGGTAGAATTAGTTTCAGAAATAGCGAGCTCCGTTTTCTAACCATCACCCTACACTGTAAAGGAGATGGTTTTTCTAATTATTCCCTCTCTGGCATTGTAAGTTGTGTCTTTTAGAAAGGTGAGCCGAAGAACTGCTATTTAGTAACAAGTCACAATAACAGTTAAGGAATGGTTGCTATGCCTTGGAAAGTAAGTCACTTCATTTCTGTAACATTCCTACTAAACACTTGCCCTCTGCCTCCTTCAGAAGCAGTGACTGTCTTGTCAGCCCTCAAAGCAGTATCACTTTTGTACCATCTTGAAACATTTAGTTGTCCATTTATCACATGGTGTCCACGCATAGAAAAAAGGGACACATTTGGTTTTATTCAAATAAGTTAGACTCCTCTGAAAACTATAAAATCATTTAAAACTTTCCCTATTAATGTCTTATGAAGGTAATGTGAATTTAGTACATAAATTAGGGTGTCTACTGGATCTTTTATAGTAAAACATGTTCCAGTTCTTGACAAACTTTGGGGATGGAGTTAGGAGTTGTACAGAGACTTCAAGGATCTGTAAGACAGGGTGTCTTATTCTCTTTCTTGTGGCTTTGATAAGATACTCTGACAAAAGCAACTCGTCGGGAAAGCATTTATGTTCATTCGCAGTTCAAGGTTGCAGTCTGCCAGGGTAGAGAAGTCATGGCAGTGGAAGCTTCAGGGAGCCAATCAGGTTGCCTCTCAGTTTAGAAACACAGAGTGATGAATGCTTGTGCTCAGGTCATCTTATTCATTTTATATTTTTTAATACAGTATATAATCTCAACCACAGTGGGTTGGTTTTTACATCTTAACTAACATTATCAATATAGCTTCCCTCCCCTACACACACAAACCCGTAAATATCCACTCTAGATCTCAAGTTGATTATTGTAATTAACTATTACACATAGTCATTTAAAAAGTTATGTGACACCTGAAGAATGAAACTGGAGGTCCTCTGCCTTCCATGAATGCATGTGCCACTGTACATGCATACACATAGACACACACATAGTTTGGGTTTTTATTGCTATGAAGAGACACCATGACCATGGCAACTCATAAAGAAAACATTTAATCGTGGTGGCTCTCACAGTTCAGAGGTTCAGTCCATCATGGCGGGGAGTATGGTGGCATGCGGGCAGAGGGCAGAGGTGGTGCTGAACCTGAGACTACTGCATCTTGCAGGCAACAGGAAATGAACTGACACATGGGGCTGTATCCTGAGTATATGAAACCTCAAAGCCCACTCCCACAGTGACACACTTCCAACAGAAGGTGTGGCCCAGATTAAAGGTGTGCCCTCAAGGTCTGGACTAAAGGTGTATGTCATCCAACCTCCTCCAACAAGACCGCACCTCCTAATAGCGCCACTCACAGTGAATTATGGGGGCCAATAATAATATTCAAACTACCACACATAGACACATCAACCAAAAACAACAGCAAAAATTTTCAAAACAAATGGGATGGGTCTAACAGGACAATGGTAGAATCTGGTTTAACAATTCCTAAACAAATGGGATGGGTCTAACCGTACATTGGTAAAATCTGGTTTAACAATTCCTAAACGAGATTCATCTGCTACAAGGTGATCAACCTGTATGTCATATATTTCAGTCTCCATTTGTGTCTTTTATATAAAAAGTAGATGACTTAGAAATTTTCAGAGATAAAAGGAAACAAAGGTATTATGGGTTAATAATCATATTTTGATTTATTATTAAGGTATCAGATATCGAGTAAATTACCTGTTGCATAGTGAGTGCTCCACAAAGTTAATCTCCATTCTAAACGAGCAAGAAATAGGGAAAATGACCATACTTGCTGTTACAGAAATGAGCACCTTTCTTTTCTTCAGAGCCTACTACGCATGTACATTCCACTCACTAATAAAAACTGTTTTTCAAGGTCAATAATTTGGGGAAGTTTCCTGCAAACCCATTACATGCAAATATCCAAGGCATTGTAACTTGGAAAGGTTTCTACAACAGTTCCAGGAAGGAAGGTTCACATCAGGTGACCGGAGGGGCTGGGCAGACATGATGAGAACGGAATGTGAGATGTAGGTAGATGCTGTGGAATGGGTGGACGTCCATCCAGTAAAAGGAAATGGTATATGTTAAGGCAAGGGTGTGGGAAGAAGAGGGGTTCTTAATCCTGAAAAATGCTTTATTATTGTGTTTTTTAACTTAGAGAGGCAGAAGGGTCATGTGGGTGAAGTTAATCCTGGGGGGTTGGAAGCTCTAAGATACCCTGCATTGAGCCTTAGTGAAGTCTAATTTTTTTTAAAAATAGGTGATTACTGTGAATGCCGTCATTTGAAGTGGTAAAAAGGCTCTTTGTTAGGCACAGTACGTGTCAGTTTCTAGAAATAGATCCCTAGATGCACACACTACTGATAGGAAGAATAACATTGTTCTGTGTCCAGTGCTGTGATAAAATAAGTTCATGTGATACTGTCTGCTTCTTATCAATGCTTTTAGATACAAGGGTGTAAATTCCCCTTAAAACAAATGTTACATCTTTGATTTCTCTGGAAACTTTGTGTTTTCTTGTGCACATTTTCTAGAGGGGAAAAAAAAAGCAATAAAGGGTTATTTTCTCTTGAAGTGAAAAAAAATAAGTGAAAGCGAAAACATGCTTCATTTCTGCAAGAAATGTGATTTTTAAACTTTTAAAAATGATTTACATTAGTTCTTACCTTTACAAAAACACAGAAAATCTTCACAATGGAATAGTGGGTTCTGTTTCCTTTGATGTAGTAATGCATAGACAATATTGCTGCAATGATTAACTGGTGTGCCCCTGGGGCTTCCACAGACAAAAACCGCCTTTCAGCAGATCCCTTATCTGCTATCGGGGGAGTGTTTACAGCAGCTAAAACTCTTAAGCGCCTTGTCTCTGAGACTGATGGGAATAATTAAGCCAGTGTTTGCTGGCCCTCTGCTCTTCTTCTTTGTGAGGTTAGAAGCTGGGGAAAAAGGAGAGATACATTAGCCACGTTCAGCAATTTCATATGGATTTTATTGGTTGACCGTCCTCTAGCCATCCATTTTGTTTGTAGAACTGTATTATGTATTCACTTTCGGAGAAATGAAAATTCTATTCTTAATACAGATCATCTAATTTTCCTTCAAAGATGGATAGATGGATGCTAATGGAATACATACACAAAGCCTAACTGTATCTTAAAGTAATACTTCTGATTAACTGCCAATCTTAAACCTAGAACCATTGTAATCATTCCCAATAACATTCAATAAGTTGGAACATAGTATTTTGAGCTGACTCTTAAAATGGACTGCTGTTGAGGATTATTTTTTTTTTTTTAGTTTTAGAATTATGTATTGTGAAATTCTTTGGATATATATGGTGTTGAATTATTTTATTTTTATTCATTGGGGGGGTCTCCGGGGGAAATATTCTCAGAGGCATTTTTAGATTAATTGGATGCTAAAACATCACTAAAATGGAATAATTTATGCCTACGTTTATAGTCTAAATTAGTATAATGTATTTTTAACTTATATTCAGTGCATATTTTTATGTATGATACATAACTTTTAGTTCAAGGATGTAATTGAGGTTGGAATTTTGAACCCAATGTTTAGTGTTGGTGATTTAGTAACATGAAATTGTTAACCTGTGAATATGTATTTGCCACTTGTCTTTTATTCACCCAATTGCTTGTTGAAAAATATCAATATTAGCCTTGTTATTTTACTATTGTTAGATAATCCACGGATCCTTATTTTTGATTCTTCAGCCTAAATTAGTTACTTGATCTTTAGGATAATTAAATGGTAAGAAATGTATTTTCTCACTGACCAAAAGATTAAATTGCTAACCTAGGTCATAAATTAGCCAGCGAATGACAAATTATGATATTGTCAGCGTATGAGAATCTGCTGCCTGTGCACACCTCTTTTGATACAAGAGGTGCACACAAACATCTTGATATTTGATTGGCTCACTTCTCGGGTCACTGGCCTCTGATACAAGTGTACTTCTCATAGCCATAGTATTTGAGACATCTAGGATCCTGTGTCACACATAGAAAACTAGGCTGTTGACTGAGTTATCGGACACCAAGTACTGTTTGCTATTTGCCAAATTTAGAATGTGCAGGAAAAGAAACACTTAAGTTTACCATATTAAAGCACAGGAAGTTAAAAACGTGATCATGTGAACATTGCAGGTCACTTGAGATTTTAATGATTTCTCTCTTGAAAGGGAAAAACAAAAACAAAAACAAAAACCAGAAACCCAGCACTTAAAATCTATTTGTATCTAGATGTGGAAGAAGGGAATTCATTCTTTTAGAAATGCAATTGTAAATCATAGATTCTTACATCAAGCAAATTTGTTTCAGAAACCTTAAAATTTCTATAGAAAGCCGTTTATAAATTCTCTCCACATAGCATTTGGCCTCGAAAATGTCCTTTGACAAACAGGAAAGCAGTGAGTACACCATGTTCAAAAGTAATCGGGTGGAGATTCTGGATGAGGCCCGTGGCAATCAAATGAATCCATCACCATGAAATCCTTCATTGTTTGTCCATTATCTGAACTCTCCCAGCTCAGAAAGGATACTTTGTCCTCCACTGTCTTACCTCCTATATTCCTGCAGTCTAATGCAGTAACCAAGTGACCATGGGGCTGAACAATTTTAAGCCTCCCACACAGAGCTGGACAGCACACTGTACCTTTTATAGAAAGCTCCATTGCCACACTGTTCAGTGTTCAGCTACTGAAAAGAGGCTGGAAAAGGAAAATGTCAGATGTGTATGAAACCCTTCTTAGTCCGCCTCGGTGTGGGCAATGTACATTTCTATTAGAGGAAGACAGGAAAAAGAGAGTGTGAAAATTTCCCAAAGGTTGTTTGAAGAGTCAAGATTATTTTATTGCCGGGCGTTGGTGG
>CABHPP010139924.1:38676-53823 GCA_902168425.1 Peromyscus attwateri | reverse complement strand
CTCCTCCTCCTCCTCCTCCTCCTCCTCCTCCTCCTCCTCCTCCTCCTTCTCCTTCTCCTTCTCCTTCTTCTAGAAAGTGTTTCTTTGAGGCTTATAGTTCCAGAGGATGAGAGTCCATGGCCATTGTGGGGAGCAGGGCGGCAGGCAGGCATGGCACTGGACAGTAGGTGAGAGCTTACGTCTGATCCACAAGCACAAGATAGAGAGAGAGATCGAGATAGGAATAGGGATAGAGATAGAGATAGAGAGATAGATAGACAGACAGACAGATAGATGGAAAGACATGTGGCATGGCACAAGTCTTTTGAAACCTCAAAGCCCTCTCTCAGTGACACACCTCCTCCAGCAAGGCCACACATGAAAGGATTTTCTTATCTATGACATTTTAGGTTACCGCTTGATGTTGATCTGCTTATTCTTCAGACCTGCACTGAGCAACTGCTTTAGGCTAGACATTGTGTTATGCCTTCCGTATATAAAGAGAAATAAGACCCAGTCTTTTATAGATATGTAAGCTGATAAATGATAATGTAATATGTTGAGGGTTTTTGATAGACAGTGTACACAGTGCAGTAAGAACTCCAGGGATGCTGCTGCTTAAAATATGAAAGCATTCACTATTTAAAATTGTATTTTATTAAAACCTATTTATTCATATATGTGGGAGGGGCCGTGCCTATGGAGGTCGGAGAACAAACAACCCGTGGAGTTCTTCTCTCCTTCCATCACGTGGGTTCCAGAGATTGACAGGTCACCAGGCTTGGCAGCAAGTGCCTGCTTAGCTTTCTCTCTCTTTTTAATTAAAAAAATTTTTTTAAATTAATTTTACATACCAACCACAGATCTCCCTCTCATCCCTCCTCCCACTCCTCCCCCCCCCCCCCCACCCCCCCCCCCCCCCAACTCCCCCCTCATCCCCTCCTCCAAAAGGATAAGTTCTCCCATGGGGGGATAGCCAAGCCCGGTACATTCAGTTGAGGCAGGACCACTGCCTAGCTCTCTTACCGGTCTATGCTTGATGCTTAGATGGTAACCTCCGCGGCAGTGTGGAACCGGGACTTGAATGGGAAGGGGAGACTGGAGTCAGAGTCAAACAGGTGAAGGACGAAATGAGTCCCGGTGGATAAGGGAGTGCTAGCCGACCCTCAGCTAGTCCAGACATCCCAGATACGGGCGGGCGCACGTTGTTCCGGCATCGGCCCAGCTCCCGGTCAAATGCGGTCAAGCTCACAACCTCTGCTGCTACTACATGGAGCGAAGAACCTCCCAGCTGAGCCCTGCCGGCCTGCCGAGTTATGAGAAACAAATCGTTCAAAGCTATTAAACTCAGGGGTTGTTTGTTGTCTAACAATAGAAAAAAAATATGAAAGGAAAACGGAGCTGTGATGTATGTGAATTCAGGGGGGAAAGAAAAGCCTCACATTAGTTTGGATTTGGTTTGTGATTTTTGAGTATGCAATTATAAAGAGAAGCATCACTCCTCCTCTATAATGTAGGCTTCATTCTCCCAACCCCACTGACTAGATTGCTTAGTGGGCTTCTGATACTTCCTTAGCAGCTGAAAAAAAAAGTAGAAAAAATCTTTGTTAGTGGATAAACATCTGTTTAAAAATTTAGTTGGGGTATGAGGCTGGAGAGAGCTCAGTGGTTAAGAATGCTTGCTGTTTTCCCAGAGGACCCACGTTTAGTTCCCAGAACCCACATTGGGCCACTCACAACTGCCTGTAACTCCAATGCCAGATGAACTGATGCCCTCTCGTGACCTCTGTGGGCACCTGCACGCACACACACACACACACACACACACACACGCACGCACGCACGCACGCACGCACACGCACACGCATGCGCACACGCACGCACATACACCACAATGATGAGAAAATAATAAAACAGCAGGTGGAAGTGAAGGCTGGAGAACCGTTTATATAAGGAAGAATTGAACATCTCCTCCCAGATTGAGCCTTAGGCTGGCTCTGTTGTTCACTACGTTGTCATGAAAACTTGGCAGCCAGTCAAATCTAATACAGCTTGTGGTGTTGGGGTGGTCTCTTCGGGCAGAAGCTGCAGCAGGGTTTTTCACTCTGCTCTGCTGGAGACTGAAAGGCAGGGACCAGAATATGTGCATTTCAGATGGAAGGGATGATTGGTCTAGCCTTGATTTTTGTCTGCTCCCGTTTCCTCCCTGTGGCAGAGGCAGTCCCTGGGGAGTGGCTTTTTAATGGGAGGGTAACTTGTTTATATGTATGTCAAGTGTCTGTCCCACTTTGCCAATGTGAGCACAACACAAAGTGTTCCGAATTATCCAGTCCCCAGGGAGAAGGGGTGGGAGAGACAATTCTAGCTGCACAATTGTCCGGCCCCTTTGTTCGGTTTCTATATTATGCAATCATATTTAACATCATTATTATTTTGCTTTTCTTGTCTCTTAGTTCGGAAGGAGTTTTTTTTTTTTTTTAATGTAGTTTTCATCCTTAAGGGAAATGACTAAGTGTTTGGATCATTGGGGGAGAATAATTGGCCCTATGACCATCACCAAACATTCCTGCCAGTCCTGGTTGCTTCAGTTCTTCTGAGTTGTATCTGTGTGCCGTGAGCACTGACCATAAACATGGCTCGATTCAATGATTCTAGCCTGTACCTCCTGTGACCTGCAAGATGGAAGAAAAAACTACCCTCGAGACTTCATTTGGACTGTGACAAACCTGAGTTACTGTCCATGTTCAGGATGCAGAAATTATTCTCAAGACCTCTTTGCTTTAGTTCAAGAAGTCTTAGCCCGGCTCTAGGAAGAACTCACTGGAGATTGGATATGGTCGTGCAAATTTAAGAGGCTAGAGCGGGGAGAGTGCAAGGTCAAGGCTAGGCTGGGTAACATAGTGAGACCCTGTCTCAGGAAACACAAGCACAAACTCAGTGAAGGACCATTCTCCCCCCACCCCCCCTCCGCCTCCCCCTTCTCCTCCTCCTCCTCCCCCTCCTGGTTTATTTACTTCATGGCTGGGCTATCGCAGATGGTAGCTACTATTCACACATAGTCGTCTGACATTAAACACAACGACGTATCTGGTCTCTTAATCACATTTGCTATATAATCATGTGTGTTTTGTGGCCGTTGTGTTAGACCGCATGGACACAGAACATTCGATCATCAGGAAAAGGTCTTTGGAGCCGTGTGGCTCTGTAGTATTGCAGGCTTCTAGGATCACACCCCGTCTTCGTGTCCCTGCTCACATGTTGTGTGGTAGCTGCTGGCCGGGCGTCTTATTCTAGAGCGGGAGCTCACCGTGAGCAGTGTCTATGTGGAGCATGTGGCTTCTTCAGCTAGTGTCCTCCCTCCCCTTACCCCAGCTTCCTGGCTACAAAGTAGATGGGAGGACAACCTTGTTCTGCATATTCCAGGATGAAGGCTGATCTCTTCTGTGAGGGCAGAGGCACCCGACTGAAGCCCCATTTTATAAAGCTCAGCCTGTGTTTTGAAAGCAGTCACAAATACACACAGTTCCCCAAACACACAAAAACGAGGGTCGGTAGCTGATTGGAGATGGTCTTTAGCCCCGGCCTTGGGCTATCCCTGAAGTTTTTATAGCACCCCAGGGGCCAGTAAATTTGAGACAGGCCTCTTGTGGGAGCCCCACTGACACGAAGACCACCTCCGTGGGCCGGGAAGGTGGGGCTCTGAGGCTCTGTAACCTGTCTGTCTGCAGACAGAGTGCTCCCCTTGTTGTCAGGCTGGTCTCTGGCACAGCTGCCCCGAGTCTCTTTTGGCTCAGAACAAGCCATTTCCAAACTGAATTTATGACCTGTAGTTCAATGCCACGGTGACGCCTGTAGCTGTCCTCTGTGAGCGGCCCAGCAGACAAGGCAACCTCTGCTGGTTTAAAAAGAAACTTTGTCTCTCCCTTGGTGTGTTCTCTTAAGAAGAAAACCACACTGTTTAAATTTCAAAGATGAGCAAAAACCTACATGTGATTGAGGCGCTGTTAGCTTAGTTTGATCTTCACAGTGACACAAGGCGGGGCGTATTAGTATCCTCATTGTTTCAGATGAGAAAACATTGTCACAGGGCCAGAAAACACAGGCAACTTCCCCAAGACTCAACCGTGTCTGTGTGGGTGCTGGAATCTATGCCCATGATCTGCCTCCATGCTCCCAACTGCCAGGCCACCCTGCTGCTCATGCTGCAGACCAACACAGTACACTGGAACACCCACCCTGCTGCAAAAATCTGGCTCCAAGTCAGGAGCTAAGAGCCTGAGATGAGATAACCCTGCCCTCAAGAGCCATCTTCTTGTTCTGAGGTGGCATCAAGACAGGGAGCTTTGGGCCACTTCTGCCTGCTGTGTTGACATAGAGAGGTTAGAGGAAGTCAGAGCTCAGAGCCTGGTGAAGGGAATCTGGGAGGGAGGCTAGGCCTTTAACTATACAATTCAGTTCTGAGGTAATTCCATGTGAGACGTACCCCGAATGGCTGCATTCATTCCACACATAGTCAAACAGTCCAACGCTGTGCTTAGATGCTCTGATGCACTTCCAAGCAAAACAGTTTAAATCCTTCTTGTCTTGGAGCTCCAAGTTGGGGGGATCCCATTGTCAATCAAGTCACACAAATAAATTCATCATCTCAGACCAGATAGGAAGCATGAGTTGTGAGAGAGAGCGATGGGGACTGTCCTTGCCTGTGGAGAGTCGGAGAAGCCTCCGAACAAAGAAGGTGGAGCCCAAAGGCAGAGCAGGGTGCCAGCCGATGGAGGAGCGGCACATCCACAGGCCTGGGGGAAGGGAACGGAGCTGGCTAGATGATCAGAGAGGCCGGGTAAGCAAGCAGTGGTAAGCAAGGGGTACAGGATGCTAGCTAGCACTGAGGCCAGGGAGGGGCCTGGGGTCACATACTGTCTACCCGGAACACCTTTGATCTGTCCCAGTGGCAGGTGGACACCTGAAGCGTTCTAGGCAGGGATCCAGGGCTGAGGGTGGTTTGCAGAGGCCGATGCCCCCTCCACTCCCATTAAGGCACCCTCAGTGTGGCCACCATAGGCCTCTGAGAGGCCAAACCACACTGACCCTCCTCACTGTTGCCCTCCTGCACCGAGAATCCTTCCCTAGTACAGGGTCATGGTGGGACTTTGTAGCTGGGGTGTGCTCTGTGAAATAATGGACCCCCTGGGGGTCTTCAAATGTATGTGGCGGGTGGCTCTTTCCAGCACTTCCTTTTTGTGGTTCTGTGAAGGTGTTATCAGGCTCTTGCCTCTTTGCCTCACACAGTGGGACTACATCTAAGATATTCCCGTACTTGTACCTTCTATATCTGCTCGCCTGGTGCAATTTATACTGTCAACACAAACAGTGTCCACAGCCACATGTATGTTTGCCAGGCATCATGCCTTCGCATCCCACTGAGAGAGCTTACAGAAGTGGTTCTCAACCTATGGGTCATGACCCCTCGGGGGGTTGCGTATCGGATATCCTGCCTACCGGATGTTTACGATTCATCACAGTAGCAAAATTACAGTTATGGAGTAGCAATGAAATAATTTTATGGTTGAGGGGGGGGTCACCACAACATGAGGAACTGTATTAAAGGGTCACATGCATTAGGAAGTTTGAGGACCACTGGACTACATACAGTGTCTGCCCAGGGCTCTGCAGTGGGTCCCGCTCCAGGCCCAGATGGTCTCATCGGGGGCCGCTCTGCAGAAAGAAGTTCATAGGGTATACTTGAGCAATTACAGCCATTAACAGTGGCTCACTGACAAAGGGGTCTCTGGTTTGATAAGTCTGGAAGATTCATTGTCAAATATGCTTCTTAGTCCTGCTACTAATTGCCGTATGGCAAAACCACAAAATGTACCAGCTCTAAACAGTGGATTAGCAGGGCCAGTTCCAGTTCTGTTTTAGGACTTGGGCTCAGCTGGGTGGTCCTTCTCATTTTCATCTCTGAGGGTTGCAGTCAGTCGACAGCTGGATCACAGTGATCACAAGGATTTTTTCCCTCACACTTCCTGTGCCTGGGATCTCCTTTTCTTCCTGTGCTTTCTACACGTGCTGACCTTAGAAGCACGAAGCTGCAAGAACCTAGCTTTATGACGTAGTGAAGCCTCCGAACATCACTTCCACAGGTTTTAACTGGTCAAATAAATAACCGAGAGCCATGCAGCTTTAGATTTGATCCTACAGCTCAGCAGGCGAAGTGGCGAATGACTTGTAGTTATCTTTAAGTCACTGTAGGACTCGGAGGGTCGCAGCACATAAGGGTTTGTTGAAGGTGTCTGAGAATTCCGATCCTAAAGAATTCTGTTTGACCCCAGTGTTTCCCAAGCTGATTATTATCATTGCCGGATTTGAAATCAGGAAATAATTTTCTTACAGAAATTCACTTAGCTTTTATGTATTCCCTTAGAGAGCAATGGGCAGGAGATAGATTTGGGGTTAAATGCTATTATTTAATACATAAAGCTTTCCGCACAGAAATTGGAGACTGAGTTCTTGTTTTTAGGGAAGTCTAAATAGTGGTGGCAATAGCCATCCCTATGGGTGGAGAAGATGACTGTTTTACAGGTTAAAGCTTTGATTTTATTTCCCACAGATTTAGGCGTGGACTGAGATCCCCACTCCTCACAGCTGTGTGACATTGGTCCAGTCACACCTTCCCGGGCTGCTGTTTCCTTATCTACAAAGTCAGGGGTTCTATTTCACAGGGCAGTTGTGATGAATGACAAGATCCTGCATGTGAACCACTTGGCACAGCCTGTTTATGGTCAATAAACGGACCTCACTATCCTTAGGATGTATACAGGAAGTCTTCCTCAGATAGACTTGCTGTCTGTTTGGTCCCTTTATCTCTAGGGTTTTATAACAAGATTTATCAGGGATTTACTTACCAAGGACAAGCCAATACTGTAAGCCGTGGGTTTCTCCCTATTTTTCTTGCAAAAATAACCTCTATGCCATTTCATTTTTTTTTCTCCTAATGTAGTTTCTAATAAGCGACCGCGATCCTCAATGCAACCTCCACTGTTCCAGGACTCAACCCAAACCCATCTGTGCCTCTGATGGCAGGTCCTATGAGTCCATGTGTGAGTACCAGAGAGCCAAGTGTCGAGACCCAGCCCTGGGAGTGGTCCATCGAGGGAGATGCAAAGGTGAGCGATCCACATTCAGCCAGCAAAGGCTGCTGGGACTGCAGCTCCTGCACTGTGATATCCTCATGGGAGCTTGGATGCCTTTGCTCTGTGTCCCTCTGTGGCTTCCATCAGTGTGAAGGAAGGAAGAGTGCAGTGCCTGAAGAGATGAGCACTTCCCTGCTCTTCAGACAATGCCACCAGTGAGGAGCGCAGGGGCTCTCTGGTCAGTGTCTGACTTGTGGTTTTGTTTCAAAGTGGAGACACAGCACATTACTGCTGGCCCTGGAATAGGGATTCCAAATTGTTGGTTCACAGAAGTGTTTTGTTTGATCTGTTTTAAAACATGAAAAGTATTTGAGAGAACATTTAAAAATTGGGAGATTCACGGCAACAACAAATCTGGCCTTCTGTTCCTCTCTTCCCAAATCGTCAGGTCTGGCACTATCAGGTTTGTTCGGGGAAAGCCACACATCACCAGAGCTGAGGAGCTTCCAGCCCCTGAAGCAGAGCTTGCTTTCTGGTTTGCTACAATCCCCAGTCCTCTTTCTGGCTTCTGAGCATTGAACGTGATTCTTCTCAGACAGAATCTGTGTTGCTTTCCTGAGTCCTGTAGCTATTTGAGCTTGTGACCCTCGACTGCCTAAAGGCATCAAAGGAAATGCAGGAGGCTGGCAGCCTGTCCCAGACACTGGATTCTCTCAAGAAAGCACTAGCGTTGCTATACAGCCCTGGCCAGCCTGGCACTCACTCTGTAGCCCAGGCTGACTACAAGCCTTCTATCAGAGCCTTCCTAGGACTGGCATTAAAGGCATGCACCATCACACTCCTTTTGCAGTTCCTGGATTTATTAGCTTTAGAAAAGCCCGAGAAAATTAATGGAAATGGAAACTACCCCTCACCCCATAAGCAAAGGGGCATTTGGGAGAAAAAGAAAAGCAGAGCCTGGGCTAATCTGCTTCTCCTCTACTTTTCTAAGTTCAGCATTAAGAGGAAGGTGAGCTCAAGCGGCCGTCTGTGGGCACAGGCACCGGGTGTGTGCTCTTACTGCTGGTCAGGGTGGTGGCATGCCACCCATCCCCCAGCTGGAGGGTTTTGCTCAGTGTTCCTGCCATGGGGCAGCCATTTTTGGGCCCTGACTTCTGTGTGGCATCCAAATGAAACATACAATGTTCTCCTCCCCCCACTCCCCGTTTAGATGCTGGCCAGAGCAAGTGTCGCCTGGAGAGGGCTCAGGCCTTGGAACAGGCCAAGAAGCCTCAGGAGGCCGTGTTTGTCCCAGAGTGTGGTGAGGACGGCTCCTTCACACAGGTGAGGCCTCAGATGGGTTTCTCAGGTCGCTTGCTGGACTGAGGCAGACGGGAGATGTCCAGAGAGCGCGAGGGTCATTTGGTACCTTCACTTTCTGGGAAAGGGCTGGGTGAGTGGCTCTTCAACTCACCCTGTACTGCTTTTCCCCTTCGGGGCCCTCCATGCCACTGCTTGCCAACTGGCAGTGGGCCCTGACAAGATGCATGGGAGTCTGCCTGTCCTCCCTGCTGGCTGTCTTTTCTGATGGCCGGACTTAGGTTGTTTTTTTTTTTTTTTTTTTTTCTCTTCTGTCAAATGTGGGCGGATTATTTTCTCCTGCCCCTGCCAGTTTCCACAGGCAACCCCAGTATTCCCTTCGCTATTTACGGCTTACCCCCTCCACACGCTCTTGCCGCGTACCCTCCTTGAACGATGCAGCCAGCGCCTTCTTGGAGCACAAAGTGTACCATGGCTCCTGGACTGTGTGCGCGCCCAATGTATTCCGCCCATGTGCACGCACTGAGATTTTTAAATACTCTTTCAGTAGTTCCACTTCTTCTGCTCCGTTTTCCGGCTAGTGCTTGGTCTAAAAGCAGGGGAGGGCCGTTACGCTGCAGCGGTGGGACAGGAAGGTACCTCTTGGGAAAGCTTCAAGGCTGCTCCCTAGGTCCCGGGAGAGGAGAGGCTTCTGTGAGTCAGGACATGTGTCAGAAGCATGGAGGCGCTGTTGTAGGGAGAGTAAGGAGAGAGTCACAGCACGCGGTAAGCCCCTCCCCTCCCCCACAACCCTCCTATCCAGTAGAACAGCATGTAGAGAGAATCTACACTTTCCACGAGGTGACAGTTTCAGGTTTTAAAAAGCTTCTCTGTGATTCTGGATGAGGGGACACAGGGTGGCTGTTGGTCAAAGGAGCTTCAGATTTCCCTTCTTGGTGAGGTCTAGGGCATGACTGATTTCAGACCCCCTGTTGGATGGTCATATAGAGGGATGATTGGTGGGGGATTGGACTTTAGTGTTGTAAATGTCAATTGACTCCAACTTGTAACCAGTCTGGAGAGCCAGGCCGGAGAGGACAGGGATAAAGTGACCTTGGCCACCAGCCCAGGGTGAGGTGCTTGTTTTGACTTCCTGTTTAAAGCTTTGCACAGCCATGGGACATAGTGTCGTTATTCCTATTTATGGAAGATGCATGCACCCTCATGCCTTGGAGTGGAGAGCTGGGTTCAAGCCCAGAGCACTCCAAAGATCCCTATGTTCTGCTGCTCTCTGAACTGGCAGACTCAAAGGAGGCCCTGAGGTCTGCACTAGGAAGAGACAGTCTAGGGCTGTGGCTGGTGCACTCTGCCTGGTTGGGGCTGACTGCCTGGGCTTGAGGCCAACCCATACAGGCAAGTCACCTAGCTTCTCAGGGTGTTTATCTGAAAAAAAAAAAAATAGAGACGATTATCTTCATGATTGTTATGTTATACATGTGTGATACATTATTATGATGTCATAAGCATTATATATTACTCTCATGTTATGCATGACATATTACTATTGTTAGTGGTTATTATTTCACTTCCCTTGTAAGGCTGTGATGAGGATTACATGTGAAACACTTGGGACATATGGGCGCCATGTAAGCATTCATCAGCATCATCATTGTGATTCCCACTGTGGGTCTCCAACTTAGATCTCCCCAAGGTCTTTATGGGTGGCACTACTTAAGAGTCGGGGGAGGGCAACCACAGCCTTTGGGTGAAACTTCCCAAGCTTGGAGATTCATGAGCCCTCCTTCCTATCAGTTTTTAAGTTTAGTATTTATTCTAGTAAAAAGAATGTGGTGACCTTTGTGTGTATTTGAAAGCGCATCTGAGCATTTGTATCCTCAGAGGGGAAATTAGACCTTCTTGAGGTTCCTTTTAGGCTGAGACCTGCGGAGGAAAGGTGATGGGGAGGGGGGCAGAGCTGAGGGCAGCTGTTTCCTCCCTTCTGGAGGCTCATGGAGTCCTGAATGCATTGCTTATGAGAGTGGTTGACCTCTGCCCTCCTGATTCTGAAGTGTTTGCTGTCTCATGACAGACAGCCGCTGGCTGGCTTTTGTTCTGGCGAGGCCAGGCCCGACCAGGTGGTGTTTGCTTAAGGAAAGGAACTTCCAGATTAGTCCAGGCTGACTTGCTAAATGAGAGTGCCCTGGAGTGCAGACTGTCAGGTATCCCTTGCTCGTGTGACAGGCTAAGCACTGCCATGTGTCCACAGTTCAGGCTGGCTCAGCTTGGTGGACAGCTAGACAGCCAGTCAGTAGATCATCCCGGCTCAAGGGATTAAATGGAAGTGTCCCCCCACCTGCATCAAAGATTCTGCAATAACTTCACAAAACTGCCACCCTGAGCGTGATTCAGTCACTCCGATGAGAGGCCAGAGTGCTGTGAGATCGAATGCCTGTCTCCTTCCCCCATGGCCCGTCATCACTCAACCAGCTCTTTTTAATCCCCCTAAGAGCAAAGCCCAGAGACAAGCTACATTGCTTTACTATTCCTTAGAATATTGGCATGTATGCATCCTGGAGTTAGTAGCGTTCCTTAGTCCTGGGAATTGCTACAGATGTCATTCTCCTGAAGAACAAGGAGAGAATGACGGGGACTCTGTTGGGATTGGCTTTATCTGGCATGAGGCACAGCTGGAGGCCACATGACTGAATTAGCTTTAATGAGGCTCATGTGGGGACTCCGTGGCTTCTTCTTTCTCCCTTTGTGTCCCGTCCTGTCCCGTACCGTCCCATCCCCCCCCCCTCACTACACCCAACCTCGGCTCACACACAGATGGCTCATCTTCATTTACAGTAGAGATGTTGCATGTATATCACTGAACTCTCAGTACATAGGGCAGCCCCAGACCACTAAATCTAATAATTCTGAAGCTCACATCCAGACACAGGTATTTTTGTGTGTATGTGTTTATGTGTGTGGTCAGGTACACATGTGTGTATGGTTATACATGTGCTTTTTGTACAGGTGCATGTGCAAGCACATGTGTGTGTGGTTGCACATGTGCATGTGTGCATGTGTATGTACAGGCCAGAGGAAATCTCAGGTGGTGTTGTTTTTGGAAACATCCACCTTGAATTTTGAGGCAGTCTTTCACTGACCTGGAACTCACCAATTAGCTTAGACTGGCCTGTAAGCCCTGTCTTTCTGCCCCTACAACTTTGGAGTCACAAGGAAGGGCATGTCACTGTGTCAAGCCTTTTTATGTGGGTCCTGCGGTCAAGCTTAGGGCCTTGTGCTTGCAAGGTTGAAGTACTTTATTGAGCCCTCTCCGGCACAGGTATATTTTCAGTCTTCTCACCCCCCAGGGGTAATGCCAGTATTTGTTCAACAATTCAAACCTATTTTGGAAGGGCTTTGTCTCTCTGGTTTCTTGAATGCACCGTTGAGATGTGGGGTTCAGCTCTTTGGGGACCTGGAGTGAAGTCAGTTGCTACAGGCTTTGTCCTTCATGGTGGTGGTGTCCATTTCTTCTCTGGATACCGGGGACATAATTCCTAATATCTGTCCTGCCGAGGTCTCTGCCAAGTGTTTGTCTACTGCCCAAGTCGATGAGCTGAGATCTCAGCTGTGGTGACTGGGAGTTGAACTGCCAGCATCAGGAAGGGCTGGCTGGAGTTTGCCAAGCGTCAGTCATCACCAAATGACAATGATGGTCACTGTGGAGTGTGCTGGTGCCAGCCCAGAGTTTTACATGCACTGGTCTTCACTGTAACCTTTTCTCCGTACTTATTAATGCCTTTGAATAAAGAAAAGCTGAGTTTCAGTGGAGGTGAGTAGCAGTTTGAGGTCACTGAGCTAGAAGGGGTTTTTACTCGGGCTGATTGACTTCGGGGCTCGGGATGTTTTTGTGCAGAAGTGGCCTTGATGCATATGTATTTCATTTTCACCACCATTGTTATCCCAGAGGTTCCCTCTCTTGTTGCCCAATCAATCAAACGCACATTAAAAAAAAGCCCCTTTGATTATGGGAATTTTAAGGAAGTACAGAAGAGTAGGCATAATAGTATAATAAGCTCCGTGTACCCATCGCCACTTTCAACAATGATTGACACGTGGCCAGTTCTGTTTCATCTTTCCCCCATTTTCATCTCCCACCCCAAACTGAGTTTCTTCAAAGCAAATCTCCAGACACAATATCTTTTCATCCCAGGCAGGCAGGCATTTTGAGCTCTACTGTGTTTTGGGCTATGTGCTGGTTGCTATGAGGGATTAAAAAATGTGACCCCTGCCTTGTGCAGAAAAGATGGCAAGACACGGGACGAAGTAACTGCTTAAAGACTGCGTGCGCGTAGCTGGAAATTCACGTTTCAAAAGCCCGCTTGTGAGTCTATTGACTATAACTCAGGATGCATTTTGTCAATGAGCAAATGAACACAAATTTAAAATTTTGATTATAAACACCTTGAGCTGAAAGCAGATGATAGACATTAATGACAAAGAGCTGATCTTATATTGGTATCTCTTAACAATTTGGAAGGGGAGAAAAACGTAGTAAAATGTGGTCAAGTGATACCAGAAAGGAGGGCATACGTGATAAGACATTAGTCTGTAATTGAGGCTGGGGATGTAGCAGGTGACAGGGCATTTGCACCATGCGCCAGGCCCTGGGTTCCATCCCTGGTACCACCAAAGAAAAAAAGAATAGAAATGGCCACTAGGTGAATATGAATATAAATGATGTAATCTTCTCTACTCATTAAATTGTAGAACTAAAACTATGAATAGCTATTAAATTATATAAATCAAAATGTTGATGGTGTTGGGGAGACAGCTCAGAGAGTGAAGCACTTGCCTTGAGAGCAGGAAGACCTGAGTTTGCTCCCAAGGACCCGTATAAAAAGCTGGGTGTGCTAGTGTGCTTGTAATCCTAGCCCTGGGGAGGTAGAGATGGAAGGACCCTTAAGACTCGCTGGCTGGCCAGCCCAACGTACCCTCAGCAAGATTCTGGCCAACAAAGGACCCTGTTTCAAAAGACAAGGCAGAAGACATCTGTCTTAATTAGGGTTTCTATTGTTGTGAAGAAACACCATGACCAAAGCAACCTGGGGAGGAAAGGGTTTATTTGGCTTACACTTTCATAGCACTGTTCATCATAGAAGGAAGCCAGGACAGGAACTCAAACAGGGCAGGAACCTGGAGGCAGGAGCTGATGCAGAGGCCATGGAGGGGTACTGCTTACTGGCTTGCTCCTCACGGCTTGCTCATCCTGTGTCTTGTAGACCCTAGGGATAGCAATACCCACAATGGCCCAAGCCCTCCTGAATCAATCACTAATTAAGAAAATGCCCGGGGCTGGAGAGATGGCTCAGAGGTTAAGAGCACTGGCTGCTCTTCCTGAGGTCTTGAGTTCAATTCCCAGCAACCACATGGTGGCTCACAACCATCTGTAATGAGATCCGGTGTCCTCTTCTGATGTGCAGGCATACATGCAGACAGAACACTGTATACAAAATAAATAAATCTAAAAAAAAAAAAAATTAAAAAAAAAAAAAGAAAGAAAATGCCCTACAGGCTTGCCTACAGCCTGATCTTATGGAGGCATTTTCTCAGTAGAGGTTCCCTCCTCTCAGATGACGTTAGCTTGTGTCAAGTTGACATAAAACTATCCAGCACATGGTCACACACATACACACACACACACACACACACACACACACACACATACACACAAATGATGGGTGGATCATTTTGCTTGTCAAACTTGAAACAAACAATAGGAGAAGATGGTAGCATTCAGGGTTGAATGGAGGGAAGTGGTTTACCCCTATACTGCTATTGGGAAAGTCAACTGGCACCTGTTTTGTAATGGGTACTTTGGCAATAGGGTCAACAGCCTTAAATGAACCCACATTTGGAGCTTGCAATTTTACTTGTAGGAATTTATTCCAAGGAAATAATTTTATTTTTAAATTTTTTTCCCAAGGAAATAATTTTATTTTTATTAAAAAATTTCCCAAGGAAATAATTTTAAATACATGAAAATGTTTAGTGACAAAGGATTTCCAATTTTGTTTTAGCAAAAATTGGAACTGACCTAAATATTTAATAAGAGAGAATTGTCTAAACAAATTATGGCAGAGCACATCATGTGGGCACTAAAATATGTGTTGTAGAGGCTTATTTTACATATGTGTATATGCATGAATATTTAATTACTTTCTAAAAGAATTTTTTATAGTTATTTTATAAAAGAATGTTTAATTCTTTTCTAAAAATTGGCATTTTTAAAAGAACACTTATTACACTCTGAAAACTGATGATATAGAAATATATAGGGCAGGAAGATAAAATGAGAGATCTCATCCTCCTAAAATAGGAACTGTTCAGTCTGTGACCCTCTGGATCTCTTTGTGTATGTAGTAATTTATAATTATTCAGGACAGAGCAGCTCAATAATACATGTTATTTTATAACCTTTCTTTAATTATATTGTGGGCTTACTTTTAGTTAAGTTGCAGATGGCTTGCCTCTTAAAAAACTGCTACCTTTTTATTTCTTTGTATAAAAGGATGAATCCTGGAAAATCAGGAATAAGATTTTTGGAAGGTATGTACTAGGCCAAAAGAAGGTGTATTTTGTCTCATTTATAAATATTTTTTACTTGTTCTTTGAGAATTTTACACACACACACACACACACACACACACACACACGTTCACACACACACACACACACACACACACACACACACAAAATGTGTCTT
>CABHPP010139924.1:0-28049 GCA_902168425.1 Peromyscus attwateri | reverse complement strand
GAGAGAGAGAGAGAGAGAGAGAGAGAGAGAGAGAGAGAGAGAGAGAGCGCGATTGAGAGAGAGGGAGAGAGGCAAATTAGGGCAGGAGACACCAACCTTGAGACTTGTGATACTTTTTAAGAGATCTCAGTCTTATTAAGCTAATTTTTTCTTCTTTGAGTCTACTAGCAGAAATTTCTATTTAAATTAGAAAGTGTTTTGGTTACAGTGAGCCTTGGTGCCTTTGAGGGACATTGTTCTGGCTAGTTTAATGTCAACCTGACACAAGCTAGTGTCATTTGGGAAGAGGGATGTCAATGAGAAAAATGTCCCTACACATTATTCTGTGGACAAGTCTATGGTTCATTTTCTTGACTGGTACTTGATATGGGAGGGTCCAGCTCCCTAGCAGGCTATGTAACCCCTGAGCTGTTAGTTCTAGGAGCTGTAAGAAAGCAGGCTGAGCAAGTCAGGAGTGCAGTCCAGTAAGCACTACTCCTCTATGGCATCTGCTTGAGTCCCTGACGCTAGGTTCCTGCCTTGAGTTTCTACTCTGACTTTCCTCAGTGATGGAATGGGACCTGGGAGTTATAAGTTGACTTTGGTCTTGGCATTTCATCACAGCAATAGAAACTAACTGAGACAGAGATATTGCAGCCTGTTCAGGTAGAGCATGGGGCTTGTGGCGACTCCTCTCCCTACACTGGCATATACTCTTCTCACTAAGTTCATTAGTCCATGGAGATCTGGGAAGATGCAGAAGGTGGGGTTTTCCCGAGAAGCAGGCAGCAGCCAGCTTTCTGAAGGCAGTCTATCTTTCATCTTCATGTATGAAGTCTAGGTGGCACATAGCTTGTAGTGGGAAAGCCATCTAAGTTACATACCTATGGGGGCAATACATTAACATCTGTAAGTGGTGATGGGAGCATTGCCTGACCTGTTCTCGTGTAACAAGGGTTTGCCCAATCTTCCACATGGGGCAGAAGCCACCACCCTCATCTTTTCAATAGAGAACTGGCATTCCTTATCACCTGTCAGAACAGGGTTATGCAGAGAGAGAGAGAGAGTCCAAGGAGATGGAGCATTGTGCTGGAGTACTGTGACCACTTTGTTCTGTGGGACCTGCCTGCTCCAGCCTCTGCCCTGTCCTCCTCATCAAACCTAGCTGATCACCCACTAGATATCTGTGATGCATCCTCTTTCAGATTAGCAAGCAGGCAGGGGTTGGGTACTCTCTGTCTGGCATCAGAGCTCCCCAGAGTTACTGGGGAGTTCTTTTCTATTCACTTGTCTATTGTGCAAGCAAAAGAAGGTAGCTCTGGGAGGTATCTTCAGCTGCTCTTCTGTAGGGGGCTGGGCTTGGGAGCAAGAGAAAGGTGGAAGCTGCTTCTCTAGCCTTCCCTGTGCCTGTAGGGGAGCGGAGGCTCTGTGATGGGAATCCTTAGTCACTCTCTACTTTTATTTCTTTTTCAGACAGCAGCAACCGTCATCAGTGATAGTACCATTTTCTTAGATTGCAGTTACACTGTGCCAGACTGTGTTGTATACCTAACACAGTAACTTATTCTATCCTCACTACAACCTACGAGGCAGATGCTCTTACAGTCCTGCTTAGAGACATGGAACCTGACACTCGGAGAAGCCATGTAGTTTGCTTAGGGTCATACAGCCTGCAAGCGGTAGAGTCGGTCAGTACTCCCACTGATGTGGCCTGGCTCCAAGCACAACTCCACACTGCTTCCACAATGTTGCCAAACAAGGGCACACTCAAGAGCACGACCCAGGGAGGGAAAGCCACAAAATCATGTCATGTGAGGGATACTCATTGAAACCAGAGATGTGTAGTACAAAGGCGAGACGAACCAAGAATAAGAGGAAAAGAGATGGACGAAGGGATGTACTAGAGACATTGTCACATCTTGTCTGTAAATGACAAATAGCCTTTGGTATAGCCCTAGAGGTGACCCAGAGGTGAGATCGATCTCTCTCTCTCTCTCTCTCTCTCTCTCTCTCTCTGTCATGTATATGTACTTATATCCATATATATGAATATTCTGACTCAAAATAGGAGAGAACTTTTTGCAGGTTGAGAAACACATAGACAGAGAGACAGACACAAAAGGCCTTAACTTCTCATCCTGGGACACTGGCAGACAGAGACCCCATGCACATCCCACAGGGATAGGGAGCTATCATCAGGGGCTGAGAGAGGGTGTTAAACTGATGACGTCAGAGGAGATAGACTTCAGTTCTTAGGACTTTGTGAGATAGCAGCTAACGTCCAGTGAGGTGGCTAGATGCACACAGAGTAGGCCCACAGTCAGCACTCACTCAAGAGAGTTCTAGGTAAAGCCATCGTCTCTCACACACTTACATACATTTAGGGATGTTTCCACTTTACTGTGAGCTCATATAATATGCCAAGACAGGTGACCCTCCAGATTGGGTAAACTTGCAAAATGGAAGGGACTAGAATTTTTTCCGTGTTAAAGTAGAGAAAGGTCAGAAAAACAGGCACCAAGTGGGAAGGCGAGAAAGTTTAATTGAAAGTCAAGTCAGCCATGAGAATAATGAAAGAGCTCTCACTTTTGCAGCTCACCTTTGACCTATCACCAGCCAGATGGTTCACTTCTGGGCCTGAACAAAGCCCCTACACATGAGAGACTTTCTTCTTGGTTATTTTGGAAATGTGCAAACATTTTTGATATTTCCCTGCTAAATGCAACAGAATTTAAATGCGTAAAGGCACATATCGGCCATTTACAAAATGTGGGCCATTCTGGGCACCACATGGAGGAGCCAGACTAGGAAGTGTGAAGTTTCTTGGGTCCCTGAACTCCCAGTGCACTGTTTTAGAAAATGTTTTTGTATGTGTGCAGGAGAGGTGTGTTCAAACTTTCTGGAAAATGCACCTGGAAAGATTCTTCATTGTGGACCAGGAAGAGCGGTCCCAACAGTTTCAACCAAGTGTCGGTTATAAATCCACACCCTTTCTAAGCAGCAAGAATTCTGGATCTTTTCAGATAAAGGAGACCACAGAGGTGTCTGTGTTGTCTTCTTTCTCTCCCTCCACCCCCCACCTCATGGCTCCATTCCGTTTATATTCACCAAGCAGCAATCCATCTTCTGCTTGATTGACACCTGCTGCAGGAATTTTTATTCCCTCAGCGACAAAATTCGTAATGCGTGTTGAGCTGCTCTCAAGTGGAGTGGCCTTCACAGGCAAGCCCTTTGTATTGATTTGGTTGCTCTCTGTCTATGATTTCTGGTACACGACTCCACTTCTGTCTATGGGACTTACAGAATCCAAAGAAATCCCACTTTCCACAGAGATATTTGAAGATGGGCACCATTATATCTCATGACATTAGTCAACAAATATTCCTGTTTGTGCTGGAAAAAGTCCTTAATTCCCTCATCCATTTCCATGCTGTAGGGATTTATGTCTCTTTTCTCATGTCTTTTACTTTTGAATCCCATCTGCCATGGCCCTTCTGATAAAGCACCCCACCCCCAAACTAGACACAGGATCTCAGAAACTTGGGGGTAAGTGGGGACTCTAACTTATGTCATTCAGGCAGTCTTGACATATCATCAGCTCACTAAACATGTGCTCAACAAGGACTCCCATATTTGGAAGGATTTGAAGTTAAGAATCATCCTCTCTGCTGCTTCTCTTCAATGCTGGTGGATGAGGTAAATACTCTGAAAGGGAAATTCCTCCTTCCCCAACAGATAATCCTCCCTGGGTTTGGCATAGAGTCAGAGACATGTCTACAGCCAAGGAATAGCTGTGCTTTGAGGCTGTAATCTACATCTTTCTCATCAAAGGGGAGGGAAAAGGACCAAATTGACTTGAGCCGAGCACATACCCAACACCGACTCTGTGCTGGGTGCTTTATAGGTCCTGCTATATAGAGGGGCGGGCAGCTTTTGCCTTCTTGGCAACCTACTGGGTGGTGCCTGGTTTGCTAGGTGGAGCTCAGAGAGTAAAGTGTTAAGCGATTTGGACCAACAGGCAGATTAAAAGGAAAAGCAGTCATATTTCCACTGTCAAAAGTGAGTTGGGAAATTTGCACACACTTTCTGTATTCGGTTCAACTATTTCTTAGTAGAAGACACTTGTATCCACCACAGCAATCACATCATCCCAAGATGAGAACCCAATGATAACCTAATATCCAGAGTGTATGAAAGTAGGATTTGGGCAAAACAAAGGCATAAAGCCAAGGCCCATGGTTCATCACACTGCTCTGGCTGCTAATAATGCAGAGCAGGTTGCTAAGAACACTGGTGCCACAAAGATCAGAGGGGCAGCCCATGGTTTAAGATGCTTAGGAATCTCTACAAACATGATCTTCCTCGTACAGAAGAATTATCCACCAAGTTAAGACTAGGAGGAATTGTACAGTGGCAAAGTCTCCTGACTCAGTCTATCTCAATATTTCACAAGTCACTTGATCAGAGAGTACCATTGTCTCTGACAGTTCCTATTCACATTCCACAGTAGCCACATTCATCACTCTCCCTGCAAGGCAAGAGGAAAGGCGCTGGTGGCGATCTGTTTTTGCTGGAGGCAGAAGAAAGTGGGCATGCTCCCAGAGGGAGTAGGTACAGGTTTCCCAGAGATGTGGGTGTGTTAGGAAACAGGGCAGGAAGACCAACGGCAAAGGCTCCTCTGGATGGTGAGGTCCTACCCTCCTGAGAAGGTTCCAAAGAAAGGGCTGGTGGCCAGCGGGTATGTGTGTTGGCTAGTTTTATGTCAACTTGACACAAGCTATCTGAGAAGAAGGAGCCTCAATTAGAAAATATCTCTGTAATGTTGGGCCATAGGCAGGCCTACAGAGTATTTTCTCAAATAGTGATTGATAGGGGAGGACACAGTCTGTTGCGGATAGTGTCAACCTTGGGCATGTGGTCCTGGGTTCTATAAGAAAGCTACCTAAGCAAGCCATGAGGAGCAAGCCAGTAAGCAGTGCTTTTTCAGGACCACTGCGTCAGCTCCTGCCTCCAGGTTCCTACCTAGTTTGAGTCCTCCCTTGGCTTCCCTCATGGACTGTGGCTTGGGATATGTAAAACAAATAAACCCTTTCCTCCCCAAGTTGCTTTTGGTCATAGTGTTTCATCACAGCAACAGTAACCCTAACTTAGACATCATGGAAGCCCCAAGGTATTACCCAACCTCCATAAAATCCCTCTCATCCGTACTGGAGGGAAATGCTCCTGCCCAGCCATCCTCCGTGTGAGAATAACCGTCACTGTCTGCCTCCCTGCCCAAAGAACAAGGCAAAAAGACTCAGGTCCCTCAGACATCACCATCCGTAAACACCTCCTTTATCCTTCTCCCCCTAGATTGGAGAAGGGATGGGGACCACACACCTTTATCTTTGAGCCTCTCTGTATCCTCACTTGTAAAATGTTTGGGTTAGATTGGTGAACTCTAAAGGTTTTTCCAGTTCTGTGGTTTCTGAAATGTTATGAAGACTGGGATATCAGGATTCTAATTTCCTGGGCTGTTACTAACTAGTTGCAAAATTTACATAAATAATTCTCCCATGAAGGACTTTCCAAAGAGAGTAACTTTGAGGCCCAAATGAGGTAATGCAGAGACCACTAGGGACTGGGGAGCTATTGTCAAAGTAGAAGGTGGTATTTTTCATTTGAGGCCTGGCACCCGTGGGTGATGGTTGCCATCTGCCTCTCTATTTTTTCTCCACACTCTCCTCCCACTTGCCCCGTGAGCTGGTGTTTTCTCTACCCAACGGTCACTCATTTACCTTTGCTGGAAATGCTGGCCTCCCACATTCTCACTGGGTGGTCAGGAGTTGGACTAATGTTGATGATTAGCAGGCTTAAAATAATTTCAGATTTGTCTTAATTCAGATGGAGGTTGAACTGCAATATACCCCTGGACCGTTTATGTAAAAGGACTTTTTGCCAATGATATTAAAGCATATGAGTCAGAGATGGAACTTATTTATCTAGGAGCACAGTGTTTTAAAGTAGCTGGAGGAACACCAGTTATATCCAACAGGACCGTGGCCGTAGAAGCAGAAAGTATCCTTCTTTCGAATGGTGTGCACTGTCTCCAAAGGAGGACCCTCCAGTTGACACCTCAGCCTCTGCAGGATGCTCTCGAGTAGGATGGGGGCCATTTTCCTGACTTTTATCTACTTGTGGGGCTGGGACAGCCCTGAGTTTTGACAAATGACAAGATATTAGAAATGGCCACTTGCCTTGTCAATTCCTCTTGGCCTGGGCATATAATTCGTTAAAGGCCAGGACTTGGTCAATGAGAGATTCTCAAGAAACAGAGAGTATTAGTTACTAAGTTAAATGATAAATTTGCAAGGGGAGCTAAAAACCAGGCACACTCTGTGCTCTGATTGTGTCTAGCTAACTCGTCGGTTCCGTAGAACTTGTATCTGACTGCTTCTCTGCCAGGAGCTGTGTTTCTCTGGACCAGGATTCTAATTTTCTGGGCTGTTACTAAATATTGAAAAATTTGCATAAATAATTCTCCTATCAAGGACTTGCCAAGAGAGTGACTGAATGCGTCACAACAACTATTTCTATATAAAATAAACTTCCTTCTCCGCCCAAACTTTCTCAAACTTTGCTGATTTCAGACCCTTCATTTTCCACAGGCTGGTCAGAGTGTGCTCTTTGGTTCTCATCAGTTTGGTTCTGGCCTTTTAAAATGAACAGGTAGTTTGCATATATACATTAAAAATAGGAATAAACTGCTAAGTATTATGTCTATGTGTGCAACATGTATGCCTGTTTGCATGTGTGTGTGTGTGTGTGTATGTAGATTTGACGTTGATGTTGGGAGTCTTCTTTGGTCACTTCTCCATTTTATTCCCTGAATCAGAGTCTCTCACTTGAACCCAGAGTTCACTGATACAACTAGTCTAGCTAGCCGGTTTGCCCTGGAATCCCCTGGGTCTGCTTTCAGAGTGCTTGGAATGCAGGCGGACCGCCCTCTCCGCTATGGACATGAGTGTTGGGGCTCAGAACTCTGGTTTCCACGTCTGCTGCTAACATGGAAAGCTCTTTAACCATGCAGCCTGAAACAGCTAAGTTCCTCTGGTCCTTACCTGCTGATACCCGTGCTTTATTCATGTTACCTCGTCAGCGCTCCCAACAACCGAGGTGGGCCTTATTACTGTTATCTCCCCCTTTTAAAATAAATGAAGCTGCTCTCTGAGGCTGAGACAGATGGAATGGCTGTAGGCTGCCTCCCTGTAGCTTCTTTTCTGCAAACATCATTAAAAAAAAAAAACACTCCTAGGCAACTTATAATCTCTCAGTTTGAATCGTGGGTGATCTCCTTAGGGTTCCTTTAGCAAAGAGTTCTTGCTTAGCCACCCCAACAATTCCCCCAGTCTGAGACCCCATTAGAGTCCCTGTGCTCTCTTCTGCTCCCTCCTGCCTCTTCCTCTCAACACAGCCAGGTGGGTCAGGCATGCCCAAGGCCTCAAAGGAACGGGGCAGCAATTCCTCATTTGGTTTCAGTTTTCTTGGAATTTGGAAGCAGCTCCCAGCATGAAGATTTTGGTTTTTTTTGGTGTCTTTTCCTTGTAGTGTGGTCGGAAGAAAAAGCTGAGGACCCTGGGGAGAAAGGAGTTGTGTTTGGTTCTGTGGGCCTGGCTAGCTGTGCCCATGTGCACACAGGGAGACAATGGACATACTGAGCAAGAATGTGGCCCGTGGACCCTTGGGCCCCGAGGTCAGATTGTGTCCCCTGAAACAAAGCTCTGGGCTTTGCCTTTATTCATGTGTTCTGTTCTGCCCTGGTAACCTTAGGCAGAACTCTGTGTATACCCTGGGAAAGGGGCTCTCAAACAGCTTGGTTCTCTGCAGCATGCTTGACCATGATGTCCCTGCTGCAACATGCAGCATCCGGCCTGAGGCACAGCCTTGGATGTTGCCTGGTGCACAGTCCTTCTGTGAGAGCCTCAGCAGTGGGCTTCCAGGGTTTAGGAGTGAGTCAGCTTGGCAACTCAGCCCCTGGGACAGTTCCCCAGGGGTGATTATTGGCCAAAGTGGAGAAAGCAGCCAGCCAGATCCCATTAGGCCCATTTAAATGCTGCCTCTGGATAGGAATGAGCTCTAGGAAGCATCCCCTGCAGGGCTTATGTGATCTGCAGGTGAAGCCAAGTTTCCAGAGGCACTTTCCGCCCACACCTGTGGAGGTTACTAGAGGAGGTCTGGCCTGTGGGGAGACACCTGGCAGGTGGTGTTGGTATAACTGAGAACAAAATCACTGCTATGACCACTCCATACCAGCCTTCACCACATGCCAGGTGTAAGACTACCTCACCAGGGCCCTCCAGCTTAGACAGTTATTATGCACAGTATATAGAGGAGGCTCAACAATGCGCCTTATCTGTAACTGGCTAGACTAGGATTCAATCCCTGGCCTGTCTTGATTTCTTTCTATTCCAACATTTACCGCATTGGGAAGTAGTGCTACCAGGCCTGGGATGTTGATGGTGGGTGAGCATCTTGGGCGGCACTGTGTTATAAGGTGAAGAAGGAGCAGAGTGTGGCTTGGGTTCTGTGCCCTAGTGTCCCTGCAGAGATGTGAGCGAGTGCTCCTTTTGACAGCAACCATGTTACTGGTAGGAACAAGAGACTGTTTTATTCTACCCTGATATCGATGGACAGACTCGGGGTGAAACAACTTGCCTTGGGGGGAAATGACAGTGTTTGATACCCACACAAGAATACAATACTTTCCATAGTTTTTTTTTTTTTTTTTTTCCTTCGTGATAACTTCTGGCTCCCACCCAGGCTGTCAGATTGCTCTTTTCACTGTCTCTTTCTACACCTCTCTGCTCAATTTGTATGCAGTTACTGCCTGGCCTCAATTCCAATATGTCCTTGATCCCAAGAGGCACATTTTTTTTCACACTCTAATATCTTTGTCATTGGCACACATCTTGTCATTGAGATATACACTTAATGCGGAATGGCTTTTTAAATCAATGTTGCATTTTAGAGTCGACAGGAGACCAAGGATGGAGGAAATATGAGAATCCATGCTTCCATTCAACCCATCAGTCACCTGCAATAGATGCCAGCATCGTGCTAGGTTCTGGGGACTCTGAAATAATTACTTTGCCGTCCTTGAAGTTATAATCTAGAGTGGCAAGATGGACCTGCCCGATCAACAACAGCTCGAGCTCACTAGCTTGCTGTGGGAAGGGTTCTGAATTTGGAGAAGGGTTTGGAGAAACCGAGGCTGGCTTTGAGGAGAAGGTGTATCATGAAGGGGAGCAGAAGGACTAGGAGAAGGTTGGGAATAGGTGGCCTGGGAGGGTTCATGGATAAACCGCATGGCTGGGGCCAACAAAGGCTCAGAACCAAGAGAAGTGAGGCTGCGTTTGGGAACATCAAAGGGCCCCCTGTGGCCAAAGTGGAGGGTGTTTGTGGAGCCTTGGGTGTAAAAGTGACACCAGGAGGATGGGCGGGGACAGATTGTTGGGGACCTTTAAGTATCATGGAAATTAGTTTAATCTTTATCTTGAGTCCAAAAGCGAACCATTGAAGACTTTTTACACAAGGCAATCTGTCTTGATAGGTGTTTAGTAATTCTGCAGAGAAAACAGATGGAAGAGGGCAGTGGGTAGGATGGGAGAAGGTGGGTAAGGTAACAGCTATTGGAGGAGAAAGAAAGCTACTCTGGAAGATTAAAAGAAAGCCTCACTTTAATTAACCATTCCCAGACAGCCAGCTCTGATCCTGCAGGCTTGAAGACCACCCTGTGGTACAGCTGGGCTTCTAGCAGAAGATCCTGCAGGCCCAAGGGGGGCTCTGGCCTTGTCTCAGGAGAGCTGAGTTCTCACCAGGCAGGCTTATGTGGCTTATGTCACTATGTTACTTATGAGAAAAACTTAGCATTTCTCTCTACTTGTTCAAGAAGGGTCCTGTCAATCCCTAGTGGTGATGTTTCCACAGATACTTGCTGAATTAGTTCGCAGCTCAGACTGTTTTACAGTTGGATGGGAGCATATGCCAGCTCTGGGGGAAAAGTACAGGTATTGGGGTGATACGTCACAGGTAACCACAGTGGGCCTTTCCCCATAGGCTCTCAGATGTTCAGTGTTTGGAGTCATAAGAGAGAAGCAGGTCATCGCTGTGGTTGTACACAGGGGTCATAAAGCAAACGTGACGTCGATGCTGGGTTCACCTGACTGTTCTGCCTGTGAGAGGCGTCCTGGGACAGATGTGGGAGTGGGAGGTGGAAGGAGATTTTCTGACGTCCAGATGCCTGGAGAAGGGACGAGGGATGATTGAATGTGACCCGAGACTTACGATTCTCCTCCTTGTCCACTTCTCTGAACAGGTGCAGTGCCACACTTACACGGGGTACTGCTGGTGTGTCACCCCCGATGGGAAGCCCATCAGTGGCTCTTCTGTGCAGAATAAAACTCCTGTATGTTCAGGTACCGTAGGAGAGGGTGAGAGGATTGAAAAGGGTTGGAGAGAGACTTGCTGGTTGGGCTCTGAATCTTACAGGCAAACCTTTAAAGGGTGGTGTGGTAAATGATTACCAGATCAGAAGGGTTCCACTCTACACTTGCTCCGTAGCCAGCTTGATGAAGAGTGTCCATCAGTGACTCCGTATGTGTATGTTTATTTATTTTTGAGTTTATGTTTCTGGTCTGTGCTCTATTCCTAAGCACTGGTTTACATACAGTCCCTTAGAGGTGAGATGGCGTACATCGAGGATTTTGTTGTTGTTTGCTGCCTGTAGTGGGCCTTGAAGTACATTATTGGTACTGATTTTAAAGTTGCATGAGAGTTCAACACCAAAGGCTTCAATGATTGATTAGTGATGTCTGTCACAGACACCGGCAAGGAGAGTATTAGCTTCTCTCGCACATCTTTGCCATCCTTGAGTATTGTGACAAACAACAACGGAAGGCTGTTTTAACAGTGAACTGTATGTCTGGCTGGTCATCTGTAGTGCCTGGGAGATTAAAGAGACGCCAAGTGTCAAAGCTGCTCCTTGAATATTCTGACTAGTCGGTGCCAGATCTGGAATGGACCTGAAATCCTTTGCTTTTATGAAGCTTTTCTGATAATTAGACAAGTTTGATACCGATCCATTGGGTTTTTATCCACAGCAAAGATTGTGTTTTTCTACTCCCAACTTTGTAAGCTTACAGAGTTTGCCATTAGGTCAGTTTCGGGGGATTGTGGGGTATGGATTCACACAAGCCGCATGTTTCCCCCTTATTAGTAACTCCCTTCAGGTCTCCCTCAAAACAGCCAGTCTCAACCCATCCACTGTGTATAGGGGTTGCATTTTTACTTATTCCCAATTTTTAGTGCAAGCAAAAAAATAAAATGTTATGCTAAAACCTGCTTCCAAAGGCCTTCAGTCTACGTTAACTTTTTCCTGGTTTTTAAATTTGTAAAATAAAATTTGTTCTCTCTTAAAAAACAAAAACAAACAAACAAAAAAAACCAAAAACCAAAAAACTGGCCCTTCTGTTTAAAAAGGAAAGTAAGCGGCATGTGTCATAAGAATGTATGTAAGAATGTATGTTAGGGATCAAAACTTATGGGCCAAGAGGGAAGTTTACTTTATTTGTGGTTTACACAGAAACTGGAAACCTTAATTGGGTTAGGGTGAGGAGGGGCAGGACTTGGCCCTCCTTGCAAATGACCTGGAACACTTCATTTAAAGCAAACAAATGCATTAGACACAAGCCCCCTGCAGGATAAGATAACAGAATCCTGAGAGAACTAGTGTATAGAGAAGGAGTATAATGTGGGCTAGGAAAGTTTTCTCTTGTGGGCAGGATCTCCACAGAAGTCTTTCTATGGAGTAGGTTTTTCCCTGCACATGTGGCATTGGGCTTTAAGGAGAAGGCAGGTGCCACAGAGCCAGGTCTAAATGATGGGTTCATGTGGCATCCCAGAAGAGACGGGGCAAATGTTTGGCCAGCATGCAGGTTGCCCCCTCCTTGAAGAACAGGCTGTGTCTAGAAAATTGTTTCCATGCCTCAGACTGTTTGGCCCATTCAGTACAATTGGGCCAACAATTTTCTACTTAACGCAGACGGAAAATCACCGATTTCCTGCCTTGACCAGCAAGGGATGTCAATCATTTCGTTTTCAGTAAGAGGGGGTTTCTTTTCAGTTGGCCCTGGTGACTGGATATGGGTCAGAGCATGGAGCTGGGGAGAAGAGGGGGCGTGCAGGGGTGTATGAGTGGGGGACAAATATCAGAATGTTTGAGTTACATGGATGTGGAGTTTTATAAAAACCCGGTCAAGATTGGTTCCAGGGAACCTGGAAATCATAGTTCATCTCAAAACAGTCTGGGTTATCAGTGACATTGATGTTAAACAAACCCCACTCGACATGCATGTGCACACCAACTTTGTATATAATATCCCCGGTGTGTATACAATACATATATACATGACCATGTGCTCATAACATCAGGCTCTGCCAAGTGTTTGACGGAAACCAACCACAGTACGATCTGAATGTTGTGCTTCTGTCTCTCTTGCCCAAGGTCCAGTCACCGACAAGCCCTTGAGCCAGGGTAATTCAGGAAGAAAAGGTGAGTGGAGTTTTATGCTTCATCCGAACGTTTGCTTTGAAAGCTAGTTTGAGCAGGGGTTCTTAGCTGAGAGAGAGGGAGCCTGGGGTGAAAACTAAGCATGCTTCATATTTCCAGTTTCCTGAAGCACTAGATGGAAGGATGGCCCAGACAGTGGTGATGACCCAGCTGTCATTGTTTCTGAGGAAGGAGCGAAAGTGTGGGGCACAGAGTTGGGTAGGGACCCTTATGTGAGCCCTGTGGATCTGTCTCTGCTCTCTGGGAAGTTCAGTTGGCCAACTACCAACATGTCTAGTGTTTACTCGAAGAGGAGGATCGAGGTGGGGTACTCACGTCTACCCTTGGCCCTACCTGTTTGCAGACTCATTTGAGTGTTCTCCCCTGCCATTTTCCTTGAGAGTGTGTTCTAGTGCATCTAGAGTCCCTTCTTTGAAGGCCAGGCTGACGTCATGGTATGCGGCCAGTGCAGTGGCCCTGAAGTTCTCAACCATGTTGTTTTGATACCAAGAGGGCGGTGGCGTGTACACAGGGGTGGAAGAGAGACATGTCCTATGAGTGTCTGCTGCCAGGCCTTGTCACCCTCAAAGCATCACACGGTTTGTATGATACTTACCATTTGGCTTCCATAGCAAGCTGAAGGTTTTGATTCTTTTGTTTAAACCTAGAACAACACTAAACAGCAGATTAAACACTACTATTACAAGTCAAGAGACAGACAGACTGGCACTGTGGTAGAGAGGGTAACGCTTTCTATTTTAAACTTCTAATGACAATTTTGTCCCCTCCTTTTAACAAAAGACTCACATTTTTTTTCAGTCTGCTTCTCCTATTTTACATAGCTGGTATTTGTCTGAGGACTGTTTAGTGGACCCTGGCATGCAGCGCTGGTCCCTGCAGTATGCTGCCTACCCTTTCCGGCTTGGAAGACAGTCTGAGACCTAGGGCACACAACTGCTAGCTCCTGGGACAGCACACACAATGACCTGGAAAGCAGCTAGCTAGCCATTTTGTCACATGCGCAGGTGTGGCCGAGCTTCCCTCTACCTCAGGCTGAATCTGAGGCTTCCCATCTCACCTCGGCTCTGGAAACTGCATGCTCATAAGAGTCCCTGGTGGGGAGGGTACTGTGAATCAGCGTGAAGTTCACTGTGGGCTACCCACACAGCCACATGGAGACCGGGGCAGCCACTGGCTTCTGCCACCGCACTGAGGATGGGAGTGGCGGATCAGAGAAGCTGTTTTCCTGAGATGTGGTCCTCAGTGGAAGGTGGTATCACCACTGTCTAAGAGAGTGGGCCCACAGGTGGGTGACTTCTCTTCCCCTGAAGAAGGGAGGTGGGAAGAAGGGAGCAAATACCTTTCCAGGTCCTTCCCAGAGCTGAGGACGCAACCAGGAATGTTATGACAGGAAAGTGGAGGTGAGGGCAGGGATGTCCTCTGTAGAGGCCTGAAGTCACCAGGGCTGTCGGTGGCATGTGCCTGGAGGGTTTGGGAATAGGATCTGCTTTCATTCTGCTCGCGGCGGGATGACGAGCTTCAGGAGCCTCACCTTTGCTTCTGAGGACCTCTTGGTAGGGAAAAACTGTTGACAGTCATGTATAACTGACCACCCATCAAAACTGATCCTTCCCATCAGAAGGAATGGGGGGGGGGTGCAAGGTGCTTATAAAGCATGCTGTCCAGAAAGGCTGGCTGGGAGATTTGCATTCTTTTCTGGATAGCAAAGCCTTCTCCTAGTTGTTGTAGCCTTGTACCTAATGGGTAACAATGCTGGATAGCTCATGGTCACCCAGGCTCCTATTGAGCCAGCTGGAAGAGGGCAGGTGGACTGCAGATGGGATTTCAGTAGATAGCAGTGAACACCATTTGTCCCCTCTTAGACCAAGGTCAGCCAGTCGATCTGGAGGCAGGATCAGGAGCCTGACTCCTGCAGGGTAATACAAAGAATGAAGCCTCCCCCTAAGGTAGTGCCTCTCAACCTTCCTAATGTTGCGACCCTTTAATACAGGTCCTCGTGTCGTGGTGACCCCCAACCATAAAGTTATTTTGTTGCTGCTTCGTAACTGTAATTTTGTTATGAATGGTAATGTAAATATCTGATATACAGGATATCTGATATGTGACCCCCCCAAAGGGGTCACACCCCACAGGTTGAGAGTTACTGTCAGCTCCCAGCTCTTTGCTGGCTTATTCCTCTGGCAGGGTTCCCTGGAGGCAAAGGACAGAGGCGAGTGGTGGGTGGTGTGTGTTTGGTCTCACTCTCCCCTGGAGATCTGAACTCTGCCCAGGGGTCTCATTTTCCCTCCACTTGGAGGATCAATTTAGGTACAGAATCCTCTTTTCTTTGTCTGCCATAGGCATAGAGAGAAGGCAAGCTTGGGCCACCTGTAGGAAAGGCCACTTGAAGTCACACCTGCCCGGGAAGCCAGAGTTTGAAAGGGGACCGAGTGTGAGAGGGCATTGGTAATATCCTGTGTCGACCTGCCGAGTTCCTCTTTCAGCTTCACTTAGGAGAGGAATGTGCTCTGGAGGGCAGCAGGTGGGGCCACACAAAGGCCCCTTGTCTGAGCTCATGCCCACATGTGGCTTCTCCCAGAAGGCATCTCTCTAGAGTTGGGGCTTGCCAGCCAAATGATGTTGGCCTGGCCGCTGGGAGTGCAAGGAGTATGGTTGGAAAGGAGGCGTGGCTATAAGTCTGTGGGTGTGAGGGATGTGGGTGCAAGGCAGGGATGGGACCCAGCTTCTCTCTTCCCCTAACTCTCTTGCCTTCTGAATATGCCCCACTGATGGGCTGGGAAGGATCAGTTCTCTCTGCCTGGAAGGAATGAAAAGACGTATTGTGCGGACCGACCACTCCGAGTCTGGTCGCCAGCCAGGAATTAGGCCTTGGAAGGAGAAAGGCAGAGTGCAGGGAGCTGGGGGTGGAAGACCAGAGAGATAGCATGAGGGAGGGAGGGCAGGCAGCAGCAGGTCACTGCTGCTTGGCCAGGCTGGGGGGTCCGGGTTCACAGGTGTGGGGCCCGAGGGAAGAAGTGGGGGAAGGGGGGCATGTTATCTTCCCCAGATGCACGTGCTCAAGAAGGGGAGGAGGGTCACAACTTCAGACTCTAGACTTAATCCCCTGGAATGTCCTCTCTTCTCTCTGTTCTTTGTGCCCCTTGCGTTTAACGGACTCCTTTATGGGCACATGTGTGGTAATTAACACATGCAGGGTAGGTCCTGGGCCATGTGTTTGAGTTTCAAATATCCATTGATCTGGGGCAATTCCATCCTGCTGCCCCCTCCTCTTCTCCTCTGGTCCTGGTCCTTGAAGACAGATGGGGGTGGGGTGTGTGTCTAGGGGGTTGGTGCACATGTGCTTTCACGGATGTTTTATTGATGCCATGGAGGCGTATCTGAAGAAAGGAAGAGGACCCCAGGCAGTCCCTCTAAGCCCTGACCGCTCTACTGCTTAAACAGCCTGTCGAAGGCTGCAGGAGCTGAGAGAGGGACTGGTTTCGGGTTTTCACTGATGTAGTCCAAGGGGAGGTGGCTGGGAAGCAGGCTGTGTTTCCTGGCCATCGACTGATCCAGAGCAGACTGTGTTGAAGCCTGTGGGCTTTCCTGAGCGATCTCCTTTGGGGCTGAGATGTGGAGAACTCTAGGTGAGCTTGCAGGATAACACATGGGGGGCTGCCTGGAGGTACCAGGGTGACAATTCCCAACCTCTCAGAGGGGATTGGGGAGTGATGAAGAACGGTGGGTGGGAGGACCCCATACGGCATGTACAAGGCGGGTTTTAGTGGTCCTTAGGAGTGCCCCCCCCCAAGACTCAGAATCACAGAGTCCTTGGGGCCGATGCTGTCACAAACGGTAAGTGAAAAACCAAGAGTCATCAGAGAAAGCTTTCTGAAATTTTCCCATTTTCCTGTAAGAGGTCTGGGAGTTTGCTGTTTAAAGATAAAGTGAGAAAAGCAAAACCATGAAGGGTCTCTGCTTAAATTTTCCTTTAGGAACTTCTGTGTTTATCCAGCCAGTCTCAGAATAGGGTAGAGCTCCCAAAGTCCAACTCACCTTTAATTGGCGGAGAGTTCTTTTTAATCTGCTCCACAGTCTATGTGCCTTGAGTAAGGAGTGAGTCACCTTTGTTTCCCCAAGTTCTCTGTCTATGTCTCTATTTTTAGATGCTCTGTGGAGTCTGGTCTGCAGAATGGTGCCATCCTGGGACCTGTGCCCCTCAAGAGGTGGATCAGAACATATTGATGGATGATTTAGGGCAGGGGTGATAGTCCCAGGTAAAAGGGGACTCTGCAGTCTCCACCCTTGGCCTCACAGCTGGAGGCAAGGGCAGTGAGCATACCTGAAAGAGGTGTGCTCCAGGGCCCTGAGCCAGGCTGAGCTATACCAAGTTGGCTGTCCAGGGATACCCTACAGATGAAGCAATCATCCTGGTGCACGTGATTTTAACCTGTACCGCTTCTGAGTGGAGACAAGCAATGAGTGATCTGTGTACACCCACTCTATACTGTCCTGCTGAGCCGAAGCATACCTCCACATCTCCAGTGCAGGGGAAGCAGCTCTTGGCTCTCTGTATGCATGTTGCTGCTGTGTTCTGTGCTCTGTGCTGCCTTAGCAGAGCTGGGGATGTTAAATACCAGATATGTGTAGAGCTCAGTTTCAAATGACGTGCACAAGTGTGCATGGGTGCTCGTGCGCATACAATGTCTGTCTCCTTTCGACAGTTGCCGGTTTTTTTCCTGCTTGGCCCCAGTCTCAGTCCTCTCCCATATCTCAGCCCTTACTCCAGATGGCTGAAGGAGAGCTTGTATGTGAGGAGTACTAGACTGAGTCTGAATCCCTGTCCTATCACATCTCCAAGGACTGGAAAGGAAATGGAACTTAAGGATCCAGAAGGGCTTCACAACCAAATGAGTGTTTGAGTCATTGGTGATATTAGTAACTGTTGGTATTTTATGCATGCTTCTTTTATCGGGTAAATGTTTATTCAAAGCTTGCAAGGCTCGGGTTTGTTATAGCCACTGAAGCTATAGTCATTAGTGAAAATGTTAAGAACCCTAGCCTCACTTTGTGAGGCTCACCCACATGAGGACCATTAGGTCCTCAGCCTTTTGTGGCAGAGGCAATCTTCAAGTGGACATGGACCTTCAAGGGACCAACAGTTTCTAGGTTCTTAGAATGTGTCACCTCTCCAGGGATGGGAAGGTGGGTGGGTGGCCTCTCCGAACAGCTCTGGCTGGTAGCTGTTTTTGTCAAAGCCTCTGAGGAAAGGCCCTGAGAGGGGCTGTCATACCCTGGGATGAGTATAGACCATTGCCGAGTTCTCGCACCCTCTGGCTGACTCTTCCCAGAACCTCTGAAGTCCAGGTGAGAGAACTCAGGCCAGTGGGAATAAGCTTGCTTGCTCATTGTTCCTGAGTTAAGTCCAAAATTGAGAACACCACCTTAGAGACAGCCAGGAATGAGGCTCTGTGCTTGGATGTGTCTCAGGGCCATTCTTATTCCTTAGCCCCAGCTCTGAGGGCCACACAGCTCCTGTAGTGAAAGTGGATGAACTGTCATTCCCAGGTCTCACTGAACTGATTTTGTACCTGCAGAAAGACGGAGATGAGATTCAGGACCACTTATCATCAAATTTCTATGCCAAGGAAATAGATCAGAGTAGCTAAAACACTTTTTAAAAAAAAAGAAAAGAAAAGGTGAGTGGAATAATCTGTTTTAAGACATAAAGCAAAAAAAAAAAAAAAAGACATAAAGCTGTGACAATGAAGACAGTAGGGTGTTGGTGGAAGGACAGATACACCTAAGTCAATGGAGAATAGAGAACCCAGAGATACCTACACCAGAATAGATATCTAATAGAGAGACAAAGGCAATTCAGTGCAGGAAGGACAGGCCACCCAGCCAAGGGTACTGTAGCAACTGGCATCCACAGACCAAACACACAATAGAAAAACAGGGGCTGGAGAGATGGTCCAGCAGTTAAGAGTGCTGGCTGCTCTTCTAGAGGACCTGAGTTCAGTTCCCAGCATCCACAGCAGGCACCTCATAACACTGGTAACTCCAATTCCAGCCAATCAGACACTGCCTTCTGGCCTCTGCAGACACCTGTCTGACACAGACACACATGTATATGCCTAATTAAAAATAATAAAACTAAACAAACAGAAAAATTGGAGCATTCTTAAAACCTCAACCTAAATGTTACACTTTATGAAAAAAAAATGAATTCGTAATGGATCATAGTCTGCACTATGGAATGTAAAGCTGTTACAACTTTTAAAAGAGTCCTTGTGAAAAATTTTACCACTCAAGATGTGAGGAAATATTTGCAAAGCTTATGCCTGACACAGGCCTTGTGTCTAGAACATACAAACAGCTCTATAAACTCAACAGTTAGAAAAACTTTCGGTTAACAAGTGGGCAGATTATACGCGCAGACACTTCACCAAAGCAGACCTACAGAGGGCTAAGAGCTGGTGGAAGATGTTCAGCACTACAGGAAATGTAAAGGAAGCCCATGGTGAGCTGCCATGGTTAGAAGGGTTAAAAATGGTCCTCATGCTAAGTGTTGGGGAGGTGACAGAAAAGCCGCATCCCTCATACACTGCTGGTGAGGATTTAAATAGAACAGCTTTTAAATAGAACAGACCCGATGGAATGCTCTGGAAACTCACTCTTCCTCTCCCCCTCCCCATCTCCACTGCTCTTTCTTTCCTTTTTTTTTTTTTTTCCTTCATTCATTTGATAGAGTCTAGCTGTGTAGCTCAGGCTGGAACTTTAACTCATGATTCTATGGCTTTAGCCTTTTAAGAGTTAGGATTAGAGGCGTGAACCCTGGCTGTAAGTTTCTGTAAAAGAAAAAAAAAATCTAAGCATGTACTTAACCCCAATTTATCAATTATATTTCTGAACAATTATTTTACAGAACTAAAGATCCTTAAGATCTTTATTTTAAGGATCCACAAAATCACCCACATATAATGTATAGCAGCTTTATCTATAATGTCAAAATAGAGACAACCCAAATATCCTTCGGCAGGTGAGATGAGCCGTGTCAAATCTGTACCACAGATGATACTCAGCAGTAGATGTAACATCAACTTGGACAGCTCTCAAGGGTATTGTGCAAAGTGTGCTCGTGCATGCTCCAATACACACACGCACACAAAGCCGATTTCAAAAGATCAGATACTACACAATTCCACTTATACAATGTTCTAGAAATAGCAAGACTATAGAGAAGGAGAACAAATGAGGAGCTGCCAGGTGTGGAGGAGAGAAAGCACGACCATAAAGAGGAAGCCCCATGGTAGCCTCGAGGTGAATGGATAGTTCTGTATGACTCTGATGTGACATGGATCTCTACATGGATGAAATGATTCCGAGCTGCACACACCCAAACAAGTGCATGTGTAACTGTGGAGCTCTGGATAAGGATGGATGACGCCAATATCAGCTTCTTGATTTTGTACTATAATTTTGTACCTATATAATTATAGTCATCCTTCAGTATCCATGGTGGGGGGGGTTGGTTCTAGATCTCCTGAGGCTAGCTTTGAACTTATGATCCTCCTGCCTCTCCCTCCCAAGAGCTAGGATACAGGTGTCCACAAACAGACTTGGTTTATGCAGTGCTCAGGACCAAACTCAGGACTTTGTCATGCAAGGGAAGCACTCTGCCATCCGAGCTCCATCCCCAGCCCTCGTGGAAAGCGGAACATGACATTGTATTTGCATAAACTGAGCGCATCTTTTACAATAAGAAGTTTTTTAAAAAGTCAGTTCAGAGATTGATGTGAATCCAGTCTTCAACTGATTCATGTGTTAGCGGTGCCCCGTGCTCTACCTCTTCCTCTCCCTCCTCCCTCCTCCTCCTCCTCCTCCTCCTCCTCCTCCTCCTCCTCTTTTCTTTTCAACTTCCTTTTCTTCCTTTTTATCTGTCTCTCTTCTGCATTCCTAGCTAGTCTTGGCTTTTTGTTCTTATTCAAAGGGATATGGGGACCATGCTCGCAAAAGCAGCATTAAACGTGTTCTTAAGTCGAAGGGGAAGTGTTTGGGTGGATAGAAACAGCTGTAAAACGTAGACCTCTCGCTTCGAGCGAGCTGGAAGTGCCCAGACACGCTCTGCTTTCACAGGTCAGCACAGGGACAACTTTCAGCCAGCTTAAGAGCCTCTTCGACCAGGGGCCAGGCATCTCAGGAGATGCAGGGGTTATCCAGTAGTCTTCCCGGTGTGACCAAGGCCAGCTGCTTAAAAGACTTTTGTAAACAGGATGCCGGAAGAAGTCACCTTTACTTCCATACTGGATCTTGGATCACATAAATATGGTCCCTCCAAAAGCAAGAATTTCTGGTTATACCAGGGTTTAGTTTATTCCCACAAGAGATAGACAGTGGTGTCATCAAAGAATATAAAGGAAGGTCACAATAGTTGACGTGGTTTGAGATGAGTTCAAGGATCCGAGGGAACTTGGGCTTGTTGAGGAACCTTCCAAATCTCAGGTTGTGGGGGTGGAAGTTGCTGGGTTTTTTTTTTTTTTTTCTCTCATTGCTCAACACTCCACCTTGGGAAACCCCAAGAGATGCCATTAATACAGATTCCTCCTCTGGCCCCTTTGACACACTTGCTTTTGAAGGACCTGGAAGAGAAAGCTCTTTGTATGTGGTCAGAATAAACTCATTGTACACCCAGACAATTAACTCCTCAATGGACTTGCAGCCCCTTCAAAGGGCCAGCCCTGCTTCCCTGGATCTCTTGGGCTCTATTCAGTCCCTGAAGCACACCAATGTTTTGGGGTTTTTATTTTGTTTTGTTTGTTATTCTGAAAAGTCTTTCCTCGAGAATAGTCGGAGCGGATCAACATTGTCTTCAGCCCAGCATTTGTCCCCCCTCGCCAGCGAATGTCAATCAGAAATCAAAAAGCCAAACAGAGGAGGCTTTGAATGGTGTCATCGGGGGTCGAAGTGACTTCCAGCTGTCTGTGCGTGGGCCAGGCCTTCTCGCAGGCAAGGAATTGTGCTGTCACACACACCCACTGTCTTTATAGGCTCCCAGAGCCCATGCAGGGGCCGCACCTGCAAGGACAAGGCATCAGTGGGGGCTGGGCAACCTTGGAAGGCCAAATGCGGCGGCTCTGGGGCTGGGCAGTTTCCAAAGCTGCTCACTGCCTCTGAGGCCTGACTTGCACTCAAACTCTCCTTTCATCTGCCTGATGACTTCCTCCTCCCTGGCTGATGGTGCAGACGGAGGAGGGGAGCCACCTGCCAGAAACTGAGCATTGCAAAATGTGATAATGGGGTTGCGATTGCGGCCGCCCTTGCTAAATTCCCTCATTTGCCTTATTTGCTTATTTTTATTTTCAAATTTGTATTTTTTTCTCCCTCCCTATAAGAAAAATTATGTTTGAAACCCTCCTCTGTTTGAAACACTGTTTTTCTCTCTCCCCCTCTCCCTCTCTTTCCCTTTCTCCCCTTGGTCTGGAAGTGTATTTTGACATCAAGTAGAAATAAAGTCTTACTATTTGAGTTCCAAAAAACCAAATCACCCAGAATAAGCCCCGGGCAAATGAGATCATCACACACACAAGTAAACTTAGATTTGGGTAGATTTATCTTTAAAATATATGGACGAGTTCTCCCCCTCTCCAACTTAACCACTGATTCAATAACCTAGCTGCTGCCACCGGGGGATTTTCGCTAGCGACTCTGGCAGTCCCTCATTTTGGCTTGAAGAGCTTTTATTGAAATGTAACTTATCAGAAAAACAAACAAACAAACAACACCCCGTTCATTCTAAATGTAAAAATCCAGTGAATTTAATAGCGAATTCCTCGCATCACTCAACGATTACCAGAGACAGTTCCCATCACTTCCCTGCAGAACTTGTAGCTTGTTTATAGTTTTACCTTTTCCCAGCCTCAGCTCCTCTGTGGAGCTGCCTTCCATCTTGATGCATTCACTTTTGTAAATCCGGGCTGTCTAAATGTGTCCTGCCATTGCCAGTAGTTACACCCTATCTTCCATTTATTACGTTTTGAAGGTCATCAGGTGTATATTTTCATGTTTTAGTTATTCATTCCCCTCTATTGCTGAATAGTGTTCGTTTAAATAGGCATGTCATAATGTACATGCTTGCCAGTTGATAGACATTTGGATTGCTGAAAGCTTTGAGGCTTTGGGGGTTGGTGAGATGGCTCAGCAGGTAAAGGGGCTTGCCACCAAATCTACAACCCAAGTTCAATCCCTGGAACTCACATGGTAGAAGGAAAGAATAGGCTCCTGTAAGTTGTCCTGTGTCTTCTACTCAGCATCATGGCATACATGTGCCTTCCTCTTCAAACAAACAAACAAACAAACAAACAAACAAACAAACATATAAAAATCCAAATCAGAAGCTTCTCCATTTGCTGTATTTGGGTAATGCCTGCTACTTTTGTGTACGTGTCTTTCCTAGAACATTTCTCGTTCATAGATTCCCGGGAGTGGAATTTGAGAGTTGAAAATTTAATTTGTGTTTTGTTTTTTAAACAAATTGCCAAATTATTCTTCAAAGTGGCCGTCCAGTTGTGTATTCCCACCAACAGTGAACAAAGGGTTCCATTTTCTCCACATCCTTGCCAGCACTTGTTATTATCTGTCTTCTATTTTAGCCATTCTTGTGGCTATTTAGTGGTATCTTGTGGGGTCTTTTGGTTTGTTTGTTTGATACAGGAACTTGTTGTGTAGCCCTGACTGGTCTGAAACTCACTATGTAGCACAGGCTGGCCTTGAATGTGTAGTAATTCTCCTGCCTCTGCTTGCTGAGATTACAGGCAAGCACCTTCATTGTGTATATTTGTACCTCCTAATGATGAATGACATTGAACATGATTAGTGTGTTTATTATGAATCCCTATGTCTTTGGCGTGTGTGTGTGTGTGTGTGTGTGTGTGTGTGTGTGTGTGTGTGTGTGTATGTGTCTGTGTGAGAGAGAAATGCTTATTAAAATATTCTGCCACGTTTTAAAACAAAGTTGTCATCTCATTGAATTGTAAGGTCTATTTGATAGGCTTTAAAAACTTTGATAGGATCTTAATTTCAGAAATCCAGTCTTACAAGTAAGTAATTCAAATAAGACGGTTAATACCCATGGCGTTGAATAACTCCTTTAACAGTATTTTACGGTTATTCACACCCCACAGAGTGCCAGTGTCCTGAAGCTTAGTAGGCAGGCATCTTTCATGTTTAACAGATGATATTGCTGCCCAGACAGAGTGAGGGGTTTAGGTTAGGCAACGTATGGATGTAAACAAGGGCCAGTGTGAGGTCCCTCTAGGGATCTGGAAGCCAAGGGCACATGTAGAAATCCAGGGCCCAGTGTGGGGCCTGGTGCTTCTCCAAGGCTTGCCAGGAAGCAGGATGGCTGTGGACCTTGGACCCAAGCCTTGGACCTATGTTTATTAAAAAAAAAAAAATTGTGCTTATTTGGTAGGTCAGAAGCCAGGTGCCCAGGTGCCCGGAGTTGATGGTTAGAGAGTTCTGTTGGATTTGGCGTGGCTTCATGGCTTTGGGGTGTGCTGGACTTCACAGGTGGCTCCTGGCAGCAGGGTACCTTGACTTTTCTCACTTCATAAAGCTTTCCATCTAGGGCCGCCCTGCACAGAGCAGCTGTACCTCTTCACCCTCAGTGACCCGACCCGGCAGGAAGGCTCACCCCGCTGCCTCCGCTTCATGCTCTGTGGGCTTCCGTACCTAGGTCTGAGGTCCCTCACCAGCAGAAGTGCGGATCTTCCCGGGGAAGCCCTGCTTGCTCTCCCCAGACCTTCTCTGCTGATGACTAGACCAGGTGGCTGGACCCAGGCTTTCATCCGGATGCCAGGAGAAGGAGGCAGACTATTTTTAGTTATCTTGCTTCAGACAGAGAGGTAGCTCTCGTGTAGACATTTTAATGTCTACATCAAATGTGAAATATTACATAAGCTCTTGGATCTGGACTCGCCCTGTTGACTTCTGACCTTGCCTTTCCTTTGTTAGCTCTCAAGGCTCCTAAAGTGAAGCCACCCTGCCAGGAGGGGGCTGAGTACACTGTGCTGAACTATTCACATTGAACTCTGCATCTGGCAGGATTGACCAGACCAAATGTGCATTGCAGCTGCCAGGGGACTCCATTCAGTGGCTTGTTGAATTCAATGGAAAGAGGTGTTAATAGAGTCGGGGGAAGCGGTGCTGTTTAAAAAAAAAAAATGACATTGTGTGGCTCTGTTTGGTGTTTATTCTCCTTCAATGACTTCCAGATCAAGCTCACACGGTTTGACATCAAAAGATGCCCGTTAGGGGATCCAGTTTGAGGCAAATAAGATATTCAGTGTAGTGTACTTAAGCCTCTCTTTCTGCCCTGTCTCATTTCTTGGGATGGATGTCAGATAGTCCGGGATTGCTTTGGCCCCAGTGAGAGTTGGGGCTTGGTGTGTCAGCACATGACAGTGATACCAAGGTCAGGTGTTACAGCGCTGTCAGATTGCTGGCCTCCTCAGCCTCTAGGGAGGATGTGGGTCTCCAAGGGTTGACACCAGCAAGAGATCTGAATTATCCTTTCTCCCTCCTCTGATAAGGTGCAGGGAGATTGGGGAAGATACCAGAGCTCCAGATGGTGGGGCACTGTTATTATTGGTGGTCGGATTGGTGTCTCATGGATTATCTGAGAGCGAGGCTTCTCTATAAATAGTTAATGCCCAGGGAACATAGTGTTCCATTCTAAATGATCTCTGGGGGGTCTTGGGAGGAGGGCGACTGTGTAATCATCAAACTGGCTGAAACAATAGCTCTCACCCTTTCTCCTCCCACTGAGGAAGAAAACAAAGAAAAATCTCTAAACTATCCTCAGGATGGCCAGAGATAACCTCCCTCCTCCTTTGCTCAGGGGGTGTGGAATAGTGGTTTCTTGGGGATTGAGAAAAAAAACGTACTCTTTTTACTTATATATTACAAATGGGTGTACACAGTACAGCAATGTTTATTATCTTCTATCCACTAACATTTTCTTTAGAGGGTGATTAGAGAAAATGGTCTAAAAATACTCCTTCAATGGGCAACAATGAAACCGTTGCAAAACACTTTTCTAAGCTGAGGGTTTGGGGACCTTGATGAAAACAGAGTCCTGGCAGGTAAATAAACCGTCTAAGCTGACTCCTGACACACGGAGGTTCTTGCTCTCTACAGAAAGAGCTGCCAAAGGTACTGAGTGATAAGCACTGGGACTTTGCTACTGGGAGCACCCTGCTCCCATCATCTGTGATAGAAATGTCAAAGTGAGGCCCGGGTGATCTCAGCAATTTCCGGGGTTGTTTCCCATCCCCTTCGCCAACCTGCTGCTGGGAATTTCCGTGTGTGTTGCTTCGCAATGTAAATGTTCAGTGGGATGCTGTTGATTCTCTCCAGTGTGTGAGGGAGAGCAATGCTTTGCATCTATTCAAGGCAGGGATGCAGAAGCAACGAGGGAGAGTCTGGTCTAAGCTCTTCAACCAGGGCCATGAGGAAAAGATTCTCAACTGCTTACCTCGCGCTGGAGGATGGGAGTTGAAGTGGAGACGCCGGGCTTTTATGCCATAGGGCTGCCAGTGTTAACCTGCCTAGACAAAGCTCAGGGCTGCTGGGGGAGGCTTCCTACCCTACTCTACTGTGGGGTGTGGTAGGCTGGAAGAGTCCTACAGAATCCTCAGCTTTATGAGAAAGGAGTCTCCATTGCCGTGAGTCCTAGCTCCTTGTGAGTCCCTGGGATGAGCACACACCTGGATTTGCTTTATTGGGTCTCTCTCTGGCTCTGCCTCCCTCCTTTGCCTCTTCCTTCCTCTTCTTCCTTTTTCTTTGGCCTTGTACAAACCCCAACCATTCAACAGTTCTGGAGAGTAGATAGTATTTACCTCAATAATGGTAGTCTCTTTTCGTTTCTTTTTAACCCTCAATTCAGATGATGGCTCTAAGCCCACCCCCACGATGGAGACCCAGCCTGTATTCGACGGAGATGGTAAGCCATTTTTTTTTTAACTTTTCACTCTTACTCTTTCCAATGTTCAGAATTGGGCAAGATATCAGCTTTATATGTTTGTTTAAGTTTCACTATTATTATTTTTTCTTTTTTAATATCAGAATCGGGCAAGATATTAGCTTTACATGTTTGTTTAAGTTCCATTATTATTTTTTCCTTTTTTAATTTCAATTTTTTTCCTCCAGTGCAAGCTGGTTTGCCCCAACCTTTTAAAAAAATGCGAAGCCTCCAAGTGACTTGTGCACACTCTCTACCTCTGGAATGGTCCTCTGTTCTTCCCAGGCTTTTGCCTGTAGCCCAATGTCCAACAAAAACATGGTTTAGACAGACCCTCCAAGCTGCCAAGACCAGGGAGTCATGGTGAGAAAGGCTGGCGAAGGCAGTCAGTCTTCAGCTCTTCAGCACGGGACTCAGCACTTAGAACTGCCCACTCTGTGCCTAGAGTGGCACAGGGTTGCTGGGGGTTGGGGGTGAGGTGGGGATGAGAAGGAAGTATATGAATGTCAGTCTTCTTCTCACTGAAACCCCTAGAAGAGCTTCTCGAACTAAGTTCCATGTCTTGGTCCTATCACTGTGATAGATACTTAAGGAAGAAAGAGTTGACATTGTTCTGGGAAGAGCTGGGAAGACAAGGGACTTGTGCTGGATCTTGTAAGCAGAAGGAAGGAATCGGGGGTATTCCAGACAGTGAGGACTGGCCAGGGACGAGGAGGGAAAGGTGATGGGTACGGGCCACCATTAGGGAAGTAGGAGAAAGAGATTGGCAAGTGGGGCTGGCTGGGCGAGGGCATAGGGATTGGGGGAGTTGAATGAAGACATTTAGGAGAAACATTCTAGGTCAAGGGCAATAGTGGATAGTGACCAAATAAAGGCTAGGAGTCCCCGGAGGCAAGGGGAGTGGATTGGAGGAGCTGGGGTGCAGAAGCCTGGCTCCTGTTCAAGGCGGCGGGCACTTGGCCTTCTGTCCTGCAGAGACTTTACCTAGTGCTCCAGATTCCTGTGAATAGGAACAGGACATTCGGCAGAATCAGGTTTCCAGAAAGTGTGACCATGAAGTTCAGCTTTCAGTAGACAACATGAAGCAAAATTTTAGCAGTGCTCAGCTAAGTGTATCTGGATCATGAGCCGGTGGAACAGAGAAATCAAACAACATCATGCCATGACACCATGGCTGGGATGCTCCTAGTGTAGGCTCCGCTCAGTGAGAACTGAGAGGTGAATCCACAAACATCCCCCTTGGTCATTAGAAAGCGTGAGTCCCAGGGGATTGGGTGGAGGATGGAGATGATGGCATCTGGGGAGACCATCCTGCTGCTGTCACTGAAGATCTGGTTGCTGCACGGTATCTTCAGGGTGACCCCCCAGGATTCCCACACCTTCAGTCTTCTTGGTGACCCTGGTACCGAGAGCCTGCAGGCACCCTGAGGTGCCCTAGATGAAGGTGCTTGGCGTGTGTTC